>CAUYON010005965.1:0-17949 GCA_963573935.1 Arctocebus calabarensis | reverse complement strand
GTGGGAAGGTAAAGAGGGCGGGGTATAGCTGGAGTCTTGCACTGGCTGGGGCGGCGGTGTGGTGAGGCTTGAATGTCGTGGCTGTATTTATTGGCTTTATTGTGACCTTTTTTAGGGAGGGCCTGATGGTCGCCAACAAGAAGACATCCCTAATTGTGTTGTCTGGCTCCTGCAGAGGGTGTAGACCCCTAGGGCATCCTGCCTCTTCCTTTTGTAGATGGACAGGAAGGCAGGAGTGTTTTGGTCTGAACCTCTGAGGACACCCGAATTCCTATGTTGAAATCCTTACTCACGGGGGGATGTTATTAGGCGGTGGGAGCCTTTCAGGAGTGATTAGGTTAAGAGGGAAGCCCTCATGAATAAGATTAGTGCCTTATAAAAGAGACTCCAAAGGCTAGCTTGGTCCTTCCCCAGGTGAGGACACAGAGAGACGTTCCAGGTGTGGCCCAGGCTCTCCCTAGACATTGAGCTGAATCTGGACTTGATCTTGGACTGCTTAGCTTCCAGTGTTGTGAACAATCATTTCTGTTGTGTATTTGCCACTTGTTTTTAATGGTGTTTAGTTACAGCAGCCTGAAGGGACAAGAGAAGGAGGCTCAAGTATCAGGAAGAAGGAACAAGTAATAGAGCTCAGGGCTGGAGCCCGGGGTGCTAGTCATGATGGTAGAGGCAGGAGGAAGGTGTGTGAGCACTCATGCTGTGGAAGCATGGTTCTAGACTACCAGTTCTGCTGTAAGTATGGCACTTTGGAAGTTGAGCCTTAGAATTAACAGGTGCTGATAAAAATGTCCTGGTTGCAGGAACAATTAGATTATTCAAAAGGACTTATGAGAATAAGTAAAGGCTAACTGAAGGAGCAGGTAATGAGAGAGAGACATGAATCTGTGAGTTCATGACCAATGATAAGAAACTTCTGCCTACCAGAGGTAACCTTAATATTTAATGCCACAAACCTATAAATATTTAATTACATTCAAATATTTAGCTACTAAAATTGCCTCTCAAAAAAAAGAGATTTTTCTGAATACAGGGCCATTTTTCTCAAAGCGCAGTGTAGCCTAAGCAATTCATTTAAAAAAATCATTTTTGACAACTTGCCATTGATTACAGACTGCACCAGCGCGTGTGGGATCTCTCCTGATGCAGCGATCAGGCAGAGTGTTATAAAAACCCTGATGTGGCTATCTGTCATCACACACAGGGTGTCAGAAAACCTCTCTTGGTTTCTTGACATTTTCAGAGTGTATCTTTTCCTTCCTCTCCCAATGAGAGGGATACAAGACTTTCCTCTGAGCAAAATCATGCCCCAATACAGAAAAGATGTGTTCCGAGGAAATGGTTAGCAACAGCTACATAATAGCTAACAACGGGAGGGAAAGTTTGTGAAGGGGGAGGCGGGGAAGGGGAAATCTCCAGGACCTCTGGCTACAAACACATCCCCAGGCAGATTACTGCAGGGCCACTGAGGCCATGGAATGTACCCCCCCCAACACATGCATCGTCTGTGTCCTCTTGTCCTGGAAAGCCTTTGCATGCCCCACTTGGGTTCTCCAGTTTAAAGATTGCTTTTCTTCACACGCTTTGTCTCTCAAATTCTCTGCACCAGGGGGCATTCCCTTCTCTCTCAATGCCTTCTCTACCTTCAAATTGAAGGGAAGACAGCTCCAAGCAAAACCAAAGAGCCTGGATGAGACTCTCTTTGTCCATATCAACTCTATCACCACTGCCCAAACTTCTGCTACCTCCACTTCCTTCCCACCACAGCCTCCTGGATTCACAACTTGTCCACCCTAAGTACTTGCTGCTCCAGTACAAGACATACAGTTATCCGATATGGATCTGAAATGGCCCGGGGATTAATGCCCTTTGAAGGCATGGAAGAGATGTGTGTATGGGGGAGGAGTATTTATGACATCAGCAATGTTAATATTAACGACTAACAGTTACAGGGTCCTCGCTGGGCACCAGGGCCTTCCCACGTGTCATCTCAAATCCTCACCACGCCCTGTCAAGCAGACAATATCATCTCCAGTTTACGTGTGAGTCCAGGATGCTGTCTCCCTGTTATGCTCTGTGAGGAGTTGAATCACTGTCATTGAAAGGCAGAGGGCGCAGGGGTTCACACACCTCTAGTCCCAGCACTTTGGAAGGCTGGGGTGAAAGGGCTCAGGAGTTGGAGGCTGCAGTGAGCTGTGATCAGGCCACTGCACTCCAGCCTGGGTGACAGAGTGAGAACTAGACTCAGAGAAAAAAGAAATGAGAGGAGAGGGGCTGACAATGGCCTCTCATAGACTAATAATAACCACATGAACCGACAAGCTTGGGGCTTTTGTGTGCATCAGGCCCAACTCTACAGAGTGTAGAACTATCGTTATTCCACCCCAGAGGATGTACGTTGCTTCCCTAAGGTCACACCGGTTGGGAGTATTGGAGCTGGAGTCAAGCCCTGGACATCGGATTGCAGAAAGGTGGCTTGTGCCAGTCCTTTGGAGAAAGCGTCTCAGGATTAGGTGGAGGGAATGGGCAGCCCCTTTCTCAAGAGTTGTCCTCAAGCATAGACACCATATCAGACAGGGCTGCAGTCAGAGCCACTGACTGTCCTTAGCAGGCTCATAGCTCAGCCACACACAACAGTGGTGGGTGTGGTTAAAGACAGACCCCTGGGATGAGGATTGAGTCTCAGTGAGGAGTTGTGGTAGTCTGGTCCTTCCAGACACAATCAGCCCCAAACCACAGTTCTGGCCCCATCTGCCACTGTCCTAAACTGCAGGTCTTGGGGATCGGATTGCTGTTTACCCCTACTGTTCTCTGTGCCTGCTCAGAAAATCTGGTTCCACCCTTTTATCCCAATCTTCAAAGCCCTGTTTAAAATTTATTTCCTCTAATTCACAATGTATGTTAGATTTCATGTATTTGTGTCTTTTGATTGAACAATACCACTTTAAAGATGTTAAACTAGTAAAAAGCTGTTAAGAATGCAAAGATTAAGCTCAAGGCTGTTCACCGTGCCTTGCTTGAAATGGCAAGAGGTGGAAACAACTTAAATGTCCATTCATGGAGGAGGGAGAAATAAATTAGGATACTTCCCTCACAAAGGAACACTATGCAGCACAGAAAGATGTTCAAGATACACGTTTTAGTGAAAAAGTCTGTGAAACAAAGTAGGCTGCATGAACAAATTTTCTTTGAAGAAAAGAACTAAAAAAGGCATAGAAAAGTCGAAAATACACTCAACTATTGATAACTTTGGAGGGCAAGACTATGGGGGGAGTTTTTCTTTTTAATACTTTTGTAATGTTTGATTTTTTTAAGAGATGGGGTCTCACTATGCCCAGGCTGGCCTTAAAATCCTACCTCAGCCTCTTGAGTAGCTGGGACCACAGGTGTGAGCCACCATACTCAGCTCTTTTTTTTTGTCTGTTTGTTTTTTGAGATAGTCTCACTATGTCACCCTGGGTAGAGTGTGTCATGGTGTCATCATAGCTCACAGCAACCTCCAAAACTCTTGGACTCAAGCGATCCTCTTGCCTCAGTCTCCCAAATAACTGGGACTACAGGTGTCCACCATAATGCTTGGGTACTTTATTTCTTTTTTTTTCTTTTCTTTCTTTCTTTTTTTTTTTTTTTTAATTTTTTTGGCAAGGGCTGGGTTTGAACCCGCCACCTCTGGCATATAGGGCTGGCTCCCTACTCCTTTGAGCCACAGGCACCACCCAGTTTTTTGCTATTTTTAGTAGAGATGAGGTATTGCTCTTTCTCAGGCTGGTCTAGAACTCCTGAGCTCAAGCAATACACCTGCCTTGATCTCCCAGAGTGCTAAGAGTACAGGTGTGAGCCACTGCACCTGGCCTCTTTTTTTTTTTTTTTTTTTTTAAAAGGCAAAGACTTTACTTCGTATGGCAGCATCTGCCTCAGTTACTCCTCTTGGCTCCTCAGCACCTTGCTCCCACCTTTTTAAGCCCTTGTTTCAACCTCAGTTGTTTAATATATTGGTCTTCTCTCCTGCACTGTAAACTCCTTAAACCCAGGGTTTGTGTGATTTGTTTTTGTAATTCATTCATTCATTAAATTGCCAATACCTGACCTTTTTCTGCCTACAAAAGCAGCAGTTCCACAGAGCCCATTTTGCTGTCTCCTCTGAATCAACTTGAATTGATTTCATGTTGGCATTTGGTATTTCGAAATAGGCTGGTTTACTGTCTCACACGAACATCTTTAAATTTATTCACAAGTGTTAATACGATTTGTGGGGTAATTTATACTCACATTTTGTAAATATAGTTCAGGTGTGTGTATAATGGGACAGTTATTGATATGTTTGTGCAGGGAGAAAGAGATTGAAAATGGAACGTCAAGATGAATTCTAGAAGCAGCACAGCCTCTGATGGACGAGAAATAGGCAAACCTCTAATTCTTTCTGGTTCTTGATTTCTTTTTAAGACTTGTCAGCTAAAGAAAGTGAGGAGGCTTGAACCAAGGCCAGTGTAATTTTTTTTCCACCCAAAGGAAGCCTTCAAACTGCCTGGCTTTGAGAGAGGAATGCTGATGGCAAGGGTGGAGGGGGCTGACTGTCATCATGCAAATTTTTTAAAGACAGCCCATTTGTCTGGAGGACTTGTCCAAGTTTCCCAGTTAAGAATTTGTCCTTCTTTTCTTCATTACAAACAGATATAATATCAGACCTGAGTGACAGAGTTCTGGCCTCAAACTTCCCCAAACATGGATAAGAGTTCTGTTTTTGAACACAAAAAAATACTTCAGGTAGTCAATTTGCTATTGGGAAAAAAGCCAAATATTCAATCTTAGGAATCTAGACTAGAGCTCTCCTTTTTAAAGAAATGTGTGTTAGGCCCTGTATGGTGGCTCACGCCCGTAATCCTAGCACTCTGGGAGGCTAAGGCAGGTGGATTGTCTGAGCATGAGTTTGAGAACAGCCTGAGCCAGAATGAGACCTTATCTCTAAAAAAAAAAAAAAAAATAGCCGGGTGTTGTGATGGGCGCCTGTAGTCCCAGATACTTGGGAGGCTGAGGCAAGAGAATCACTTAAGCCCAAGTGTTTGAGGTTGCTGTGAGCTGTGATGCCACAACACTCTACCAAGGGCGACTGAGTGAGACTGTCTCAACAAAAAGAAAAAAACAATGTGTGTGTTATGGAAGAAATGGCCAGGCTCTCACAAATGTGCAGTCTCCTCTGAGAGAAAAGCTAGAGACACAGACCCACAGATCCAAGGCACGAGATGGAGCACAGGGCCAGTCTCTGAGATTTCCCATACCTCATGCCTGGGCAGTGTGTCTCCACCAGCCCTGGCAGGAGTCAGCCTTGCTGAGCACACAGTGGGCAGGGCCAAGGAGAGAGGAGGAATGGCAATTCAGCTCTGAACAGGTATTGAGCGTTATTTTTAAGTAATTTAAAATCAGAGTACATTAGAGCATTAGAACCAGCGGGGACCTCAGAGACTGTCTAGTTCCCCAAAGTTCTGCAGGATAATCCTAGGTGTTAAGAACTAAGGGAGGAGGCATTCTATGGCCAGGAAAATTTGGGAAATGCCCATGTAGCAGATGCTGCCAGTGGCCTTCCATATCCCTGTGGTCTTGCTGCTACAGCACAAGAAACTGACTTTTGGCCAGGTGTGGTGGCTCATGCCTGTCATCCTAGCACTCTGGGAGGCTGAGGCAGGTGGATTGCTTGAGCTCAGGAGTTCTAAACCAGCATGAGCAAGAGTGAGACCCCCCTCTCTACTAAAAATATAGAAAAACTAGCTGAGATTTGGGCAGGTACCTGTAGTCTGTGCTACTAGGATGCTGAGGCAGGAGGATTGCTTAAGCCCAGGAGTTGCTGTTGAGATATGATACCATGGCACTCTACCCAGGGTGACAGAGTGAGACTCGGTCTCAGAAAAAAAAAGAAAGAAGAAAAGGAAGGAAGGAAGGAAAGAAATAAAGAAGAGAGAGGAGAAGAAAGAAAGAAGGAGAGAGAGAGAAAGGAAAGAAAGAGAAGAAAGAAAGGAAAGAAAAAGAGAGAGAGAAAGCAAGGAAAGAAAGAAAGAAAGAAAGAAAGAAAGAAAGAAAGAAAGAAAGAAAGAAAGAAAGAAAGAAAGAAAGAAAGAAAGAAAAAGAAAATTTTAAGCTGCTTGAGTCCCTTGCAGGGGTGGGGAGCTTATAGCCTTCAGGATCCTTGAGTGCAGGCTTTTGACTGAATCTAAATTTTACAGAACAAATCCTTTTATTAAAAGTGGTGCATCAGAGAAAGATAAAGTTTTCTTGTCATCTTTGGTGCTTAAAAAAAGAACAGTCTTGAAATCAGAAGGCCCCAGGTGTTCCCCACCCTTGCTGGGATTTGTGACACCACAGAGGACTGTCCTATCCTCATATAATGGTCCTGGAGTTCCAGCAGCTCGATAACCTCATAAGTAGTCCTCAACCTATGACAGGTGGGAGGTGGTGTGTAAATACCTCAGCTCCCTTGCTCCTCAGGGTGATAACTGAAGTGTACATCCCACTCAGGCTTCCTGAATTTTCCCAGTGTAACTGAGCTATGACTGCCCCGAGGGCAGCTGGCTTAATAAGGTATCCTATAAGGCTGCCTTGCCTTCCTGTCTTTCTTCCAATTCCCTTCTCATGTTTCCTTCACTCACCAGATAAACTACCTGTACTCAGATCCTCAGCGTCTGCCTCAGGAGCCCAAAAAAAGATAGCTGGGTAGAGAAACATGAACAGATTTCTTTACTACAGAACTTCCCAGAGCTTTTAACATGCTAATGTGCTTTGCAAATATCTAAGGGATTAGGTCTGTAGCACTTCCCAAATATTTGACTACAAAACCTTATTTTCTTCCCCACAGGTATCTCTGGAGACCAGTATTCTTAACAAAATATTTTGGGACACACACGTTCTGTTTATTTCACTGATGAGACAATTGTCAGTCTCTACGTTTTACTGACAAGAGGACTAATCCCAGGAAAGTCAAGGATCCATCTCAAGGATCACAGCCAGGAGTGGCAGAATTACAACCAGAAATCTCAGTTTCCTGATATCTATTCCTTTTCTCTTTTTGCAACCCCATTTTGCTTCTGTATGTTATTCCAGAGGGACCAAGTGTCAGAGCTCTGAGGCCAAAGGACATGGAACTGGGAGTTAGGTCCTGGGGATCCTGTTTGGGCTCCGTCACCAGCCAGCTGTGCCTCTGTTCATTATAGCAATCATTCGTCTCCCCTTCTCCTATACAAAGCCAGATAGTTAAGTTAGCTGACTTTGTTTTTCTTGTGGCAAAAACATGTATATCATAAAATTTATCATTTTAACCATTTTAAGTGTACAGTTCAGTGGCATTAACTAAGTTCACGTTGTTGTGTAACCATCACTACCATCCATCCAGAACTTGTTCATTTTCCCACACTGAAATTTTATACTTATTAAATGAGAACTTTTCTCCCCAGCCCCTGGTAACTGGTAACTGCCCTTCTGCTTTCTGTCTCTATAAAATGTGACTCCTCTAGGCACTTCACAAAAATATAATCATAAAAGATTTTGTCCTTTTTTGGTCTGCCTTATTTCATTTAGTATGATGTCTTCAAGGTTCATTCAAATTGTAGCATATGTCAAAATTTCAATCCTTTTTTTTTAAGGCTAAATAATAGTCCATTGTATGTATATAACACATTTTGTTTATCCATTCATGCATCAATAGACATTTGGTTTATTTCTACCTTCTGGCTACTGTGAAACAATGCTGGTAGGAACACTGGTGTATAAATATGGTTCCAGTCCTTGCTTTCAGTTCTTTTGTGTTTATACCCAGAAGTGGAATTACTGGACCATATGGTAATTCTGTGTTTAATTTTTGATGAACTGCCATATTATTTTCCATAATGGCTACACCATTTTATATTCCCACCAGCAAGACACAAGGGTTGTAATTTTTCTTCTACTTCCTCTTTAACACATGTTATTTTCCATTTTTTTTTAATGATAGCCATCCAAATGGGGGCAAAGTGCTATCTCCTTGTGGTCCTGATTTGCATTTCTACAACAATAAGTGAAATTTGAACTTTTTTTCATGTGCTTATTAAGTATCATATATCTTCTTTGGAGAAGTGTCTATTCAAGTTGCTTGCCCATGTTTAAATTGGGCTGGTTTGTTTTTTCTTTTCTTTTTTTTTGCTGTTGGATTTGCTGTATACGAGTTTTATACATAGTATTTTATTTATGGTATATTAGTATTGATCTAAGTTAGCAGACTTTGTTTTTTAAATTTTTTGAGACAGAGTCTCACTCTGTCATTCTGGGGTTGAGTGCTATGGTGTCATCATGGCTCACAGTAACCTTACACTCTTGAGCTCAAGTGATCCTCATGCTTCAGCTTCCCGAGTAGCTGAGACTATAGGTGCTCACCACAATGCCCAACTAATTTTTCTATTTAGTAGAGATTGGGTCTCACTCTTGCTTAGGCTGACCTCAAGCAATCTACCCACATCAGCCTCCCAGAGTGCCAGGATTACAGGTGTGAGTCACTGCTCCTTGCCTGTTAGCTGACTTTTAGAGGGCTGTTCTTGTATTAAAACTCTACACATTTTAAAAAGCACCCCAACTGTTAACTCAAAAAACCTTATGCTCTATCATAGGTAGCCTAGAACCTGGCTACTTGGAATGTAATCCTGTCAAGGATTCACCTAGGGATCATCTTGAACTTGGTGTCAAATTCATCTGGGATCTTGTTAGAAGTGCAGACTATTGGGCCTCATCCCAGACCTCCTGAGTCACAGTCTGCATTTGTGCAATCTCCCAGGCAATTGCATTTGTGCAATCTCCCAGGTCAACTCTAGTGACGCTGAAGCCTGAGAAGCTCGGCTCAAGAAGAGTGTGACTGTGTGTTATTAAAAAAAATTAGACATTTTTTTTTCAATTTTTGATTCTAGAAAGTGCTCATCCTGGCAGTACTACCCTTTCTACTAATAAACAGCAATATCACACTATGCAGTTCTGATGGAGCAGGTCACAAGTGTGGCTCTTCTTAACCATGACACACTGAATGGATGTTTTTCTTTAGAGTTGAACCAGATCAATCCATATGTCTACATCTTTTTCTATCTATTTCTCTTCTTTTCCCTTCTCTGTGCTCCAAAAATAAATGGAGCCGGTGGCAGTACCTTCTGTTTCTTTCCAGAGGGGGGTGTAGGAACAGATTCCCATGCTGGTTTTCAGTGGTCCATCTGACACTGTTTTATTTCTTAGCTGCTCCATGTAAATTGCTTGCAAGCAATTCACTTTGTAACCTCCAAATGGGGTTTTGTGCAGCCGAGATAGTTATTATCTTAGCAAGTTAGTGACATCAATCTGTCTTTTCTCCTGTGGGACTGCATGGTTTTGTTGAGAACCCTCCCGGAGTGTCCACATCTGTGCCTCTGGGGTGGGGACAGGAACCAAGGGTGAGACCTGCCTGTCCCACTCGGCACAAGGAACTTAGAATCAATGACACCTGTATGCCAGGCACTTCGTCTGATCTTAAAGCCTTGACAAACACCCTTGGCCCATGTAGATCTCTGGACTTGACAATAATGTGAGTGATACCCATCCTGATAGACACATTTGCCTTGAACATGTGTTCCCTCATGGAAACTTTTACTTTTAATAGCTCACTGAACTCAACTCCTACTCAGTTGAAGTTGTCTTTCAATAATATGAGCATTATCATTGTTTGTACTTATTTCCATTACTTACAGCATTCAGGTAGCAAGAACAAGAAACTAAAATACACAGTTAGTTTCTCACCATTCCTCAGCAAGAATAAACATGAAAGGAAAGAAGTAGGTGGGAGGCGTTTCTATGTAAATTGATGTTCAATGTCAGTGAAAAATCTCAGTTTATTCCCCTGCGATGATTTCACAGAGTGACTGCAGGAAAGGACTTATTAGGGAAAATTGATGCGTGCAGTGGATGTCGAGTTTGACTGGTCTAAGCCAACTGCAGCCTTATCCCATTCCCCTGCTAGTGGTTGGTTTTGGAATGTCATGTGATAAAATGAGGCGTGCCGTGATGTGGTATCTGGGGGTAGAGCAAGGGTGGGAAGATTCTGGGAGGGGTTTCCTTGTTCTATTAAAAGATGGTTCTCTTTCCCTGTTGACTCTGTTATATCTGGAGGTGATACCTGGAGCACTTCTGCCATATAGCCCAAGGACTAAGCTAGCCCTGGGGCCAGTAAGGGCCCAGGACCCTCATGACGTTGCTGAGCTGCCAGATCAACGAACCCTGAGATCCTGACCTACGGTCTTTCAGTTTTGTGAGACAGTAAATTTCCTCATTGTTTCAAGTCAGCTTCAGTCAGGAGTTTTGTTTTCCTGCAGCCAAAAGCATTCTCAGAGATACAGAGAGGAATTATGGACTATTTCCCAATATTTTAGTTCTTTGGGTTTATTTAGCTTGCAGTGTTATAAGTTTATGGAGGAAAACAGATCCATATTCCAAAGTGTACAAACACATTCTAAAGATAAATGAAATATAACTTTTCATGTTTACTTATATTTGACATTCCTTCCCACTGTGACTTTCCTTCAGTAACAGAGACAATTATGAGCTAGTCATTTGATTTCCACTGAACTATGCATCTTTGGGGGTGTAGTGAGGTTACCTCTGTAGCCAGTATCCTCTGTCTCCATCTACTTCATTTGGGCTTAGCTGTGGGCCCATCCTGATATGAGTTCACAGTCCATACTGTGGGCTTAAGATCATAGTAATCACAACATATTTAAATAATTTGGGGATAAGATAAAATTGATTTATAAAAGGAAAAAATTTTAAATTAAATGTTAGTTATTTTCTGAATAGTTAATTCATGCAGATGGTACACAATTCAAAGGCACAGAAGGGTACACAGTAAAAGGAAAGTCTCCCTTTTACCTCTGGCTCCAGCCACCCAGTTCTCCTTCCTCTGGGCAATCACTGAAACTGTTGATGAAAGGAAAACTTATCTCTTTAATCCACTCAGGCCTTGGGTCAACCCAGGACATGAGCCTGGCAGGGATTGATGATATTCTGGTGAAGTTGGATAGAGCCCAAGACCAAGGGCCCCTAAAATTGTGCTGTGGTCCTGTCTTAGAGAACAGTTGAGCCACCGCCTTTGAGCAGATCACATGGTCTTCTTAGGTCCCTGCAGCCTCACCTGTGCATTGGAAACCATAAGGCCTTCTCTATTCTTCCTAAGCAGTTAAACTTCAGGTGAAATAGAACAGTCAAAGTTCTCTGAAAAAATGAAAACACAATAGCAGTTGAATGCAGGTAAATGAGAACAGTTTACCCCGTTGGGGTCCAAAAATGGGATAAATATTTTCTTTCACATATTTAGAATTCCATTTAATGCTTCAATAATTTCTACATGAGCTAGACATAAATGTCAAAATAAAGGATTATGGAACCTATTGTCTACAGATTCTAATTAACTGGTGCCACTATTTTTGATCTCTTTTAAGAGATGGGAAGCTTCAAGATTTGGGTAGATTGTTTTTTTTTCCTTTCTAGGCATTCAGTGCCTTTGTTGGCACTGTAGTGCAGGGTTGAGAGACGGAAAAGTAGGACCCAGTTTGTACACTTCCCTGCTGGTGGTCAGACTGATGGGCAGGTTAAACTCCTGGCCCTTGAACTTTGGTGTGCCTTTGTAGGTGTGTGGAGAGTGTGTGCATTTGTGCTTGGCAGCATCATGGGGACAGACACCAGGTGTCACTCAGGGTGGGGGGGTACAAGGTGGTGGGATCAGGCCTCCTCATGCTAGGATTGAATTCTTACAGAATGAGCAAGCCGTCATTGGAGAGAAATTACAGCTCAGTTTGCATTTAGAATGGGGGTTTTTAGGAACATGCAGAGCTGCAGGCAGAACTGTGTGTGGCTGAACAGGAAAGTACCCAGAGCCACTGGGGCTGAGTGTGGATGGGTAATGAGGGTTGACTGGCCAGGAAAAAGCCAGCATTGTGTGGGACCAACTGCAGGCTGCTGCCGGAGACCCACAGCTGGAACAGGATCCTGTTGGAATGGTGTGTTGTATTTATTCTGGCAGGTTCCTCAGTAAGGCCATGCGAAGCCCTATTTGGGATACTGTCAGGTATGAAAGGGTGCTTCATCTTCTGCATGGCGCCTTTCTGTGGTCTCCAGGCGCTTGTGGTTAATCTGTTTAGATTGCGAACCTGGCAGAGACACTGCCCCTTTATAGAGGGCTGCTGTGGCTGAGACAGGCTCTGATTCTTTTTTATTATATTTCATTTCATCCCCCCCTGAAAACCAGGCCTCTCTGAATTAGGACTCAAGCTCCTGCCCTAGGATTGGGCCAAGAATTCGTGGTAGCCACGGCAACAGCACTTTCTCCAATTTGAGAAGGATTCCTTTTCCTCAGAGGTCAGGTGGCTTCCAGTTCTCTATGGATGGATCCCTGTATGCTCCAAGGGTCACTTCTAGATTGGGGGAGCGCTGTCCCCAACAGTGTTGTTCCCATTGCTTTCCACTGTCCCCTGCCCAGGCCTAACTGTAAGATAGTGTCTGTGCACTTGGCAAAATTGGGCTTTGACAATTTAGCCCCCTGTCTGCACTTCTTTCCTTTTCCAAGAAAAGTCAGCAAACCTACAGAAAAGGCATAGCGTAGCAACTTGGCAAAAGGCTCCAGGATGGGAAGTATCTGAGACTGAGCTGTCGTTTCAACATTGACCAAGTATAGTCCCTGTCTTTAGGTAAAGTGCTTAGTTCCTCACTTTTCTTATTTACAAAATGAGACTGACAGTACTTTGCTCATAGGGCTCGGGAAGGACAAGGTCAGGAGTGTGCGTAAAGGTGCCTGGTCCATAAGTAAGAACTCACAGATAAGCTGTTGGGTATTATTGTGATGTGTCAGAAGCTGTGTGCAGCTCCGTTAGGCTGAAGCAATATACCAGGCCCAGCAGGGACCGACACCTGAAACCCTGTGGCTTACTCCCTGCTGACCACAGGGCAGGTGTGCCCAGCTCCTTCCACTCCCACTCTGATTTCTAACTGATTTCTGGCTAGTAGGTGAGTCATCAGCTGCTGTTTTGTAGTCTGTAGCTTACATGCATCCATCTTGGTTTGACCTAAGGTGGTTAACTGCTGCTCTTACCTGAATTCAACCTCGCATCTGTTTTTGTTGTTGTTGTTTTCTGATTTGGATTCAGAACAGCTGTTGGCTTAGTTTTATCATGTTACTTTCCAAATCTTTAGTAATAAGTAGGGAAAATGGGACATTGTAGGTAAAGGTACATTTGTTTACAAACTATTCATTACAAAATTTTACAAAGAGGTGGCCAACATGCAGAGAATATTTTATAAATGTTTAGTAAGAATTTTGTAATGAATATTTTGTAGCTAAATGTACATTTAGCTATAATCTCTCATTCTATGTATGGTGATTTAGGGGCAACTTTTGGGATGCTCGTAGACACAAGCATTACATATGGAGGATGACTCCATAGCAACATTACAGCCCTGCGTGTGATCATTGTTTGCTAAGTTTTGTTCTTATTTGGTGTGTATAGGGTAAGCACAGTTTTCTTTGGTTTGGGTTCTGGTTGAGGAAATTATCAAAGGGTTTTAAGGATGGGGCTGATTGTCTCCATAGCAGAAGTCATGATTTCCTGTCTCATTAAATGCTTTCTGTTGCCAGGAATTTGGTCCAGTTTATGCCTTCCCCACTGGTTTATGTGTTCTCCTTTTAAGATTCACCCATGAGAATGGCAAACTTTGAACCACGAATTCTTTCCTGCTGCCAGTGAGAGTTAAGGGTAATTACGTAGATATTTGACATTTGCTTCAGAGAAGGATCTACTATATATTAAATGGTAAATGTTAGATGAACCTTTTATTTTCTTCCCTGAATCAATCTTGTGATGTTTCATGACAAGCCCACACAGTGATGGCTTGTATGTTTATGAATTATGTTCTAAGAACAAAAACACATTTCTTTCTCTGTCAGGGGAAGATCTAGAGGACGTGAGGATGATGCAGATGCGGCTGTAGAAGGATCTGTGTTTCCTTATTTGGAAAGAGGAGAAACTAAACAGGATGCCTCATGGAGTGTTGAGGTGGTGACATGATTTAATGCACAAAAAACTCTTGCTGGTGTCCCTGGCACACAGTAAGTTCCTCGTGCATAGTGGCTGTTGTTGGGACAGGTAAGGCTGGGTGTGTTCCTCTCCTTGAGTCCTGATGATGTGGGACACTTGTACCTTGAACTGTACTTTATTTTTACAATCAATAGCCAAGCAAAGAGAACTTTAGCTCTCTTATTTAGAAAGTACAATTATCTAAATAAGATCTGTGGCTATTCTGTGGTTTATGAGGAGGATGATGCGTGCAAGATGCCTAGAATTATAATTTTTTGAGTCAAGGAATGGATGAGCCGGCAAGGATCTTTGGTATCATTTAGTGACACTGCTTTTATAAATGGAGGCCCAAGAAAGTAAAACAAAAGACCCAAGATTTTCTAGCAAGTTAATGGCAGACTTCAGTAGAAGTTGGTTCCTCAGACTCCCAGACCAGTCTGACCTATTCCACAAGGGTGCCACACTCAGCAGCTGGCCAATGTCATGGACATGAACCAGAGGTGGTGATGGTGGTGGGGCAAAGTCTCTGCTATTTCTCCTTTCCTGGCCAAAGAAGGGAAGGGATTCTGTTTTTCTAGAGACCCAGTTTCCCTGAAGCAATGATTCCCAATGTTTTTGAGGTGAGAAATACTTTCTAACATCAGTACACTTCATTGACCTCCCTGCCCTTTCCAGGATGATTTTAGTAGCTATCAACTTGATATTCAATGTTAGAGGAAATGTTAGCAGTAATATTAGCTACTGCAAAGTTACTATCACTTTACAAAGAAGATGTACATGCATTTGAAAAGTGGTTTTACCTATGCTATTTATTCAGACTATAAACAATGATTGGATGGCATCTTGATTCACAAGCAGTTTGCAATAACTCCACCACCTTGCTAGATGACTTTCACATTCTTTGCCATGGTGGGGATGGGGGCTGTTGGTTCCCTTACTTTCCAAGAGCTCCAAGAGGAAGATAATAATGTATCAAAAATAAAGAAGAACAGCAAGCTAACCCATTCTGGTCCATTCTCTAAAATGGTCCAAGGCTAAGCTGTCAACTATAAGGAATGAGGCTTGAGCAGGAAAAACCCACACAGAAAAAGCCCTTTCATATAAATGCAACAATAAATTGATACCCAATTTGGAATGTTAGCTCCAATAGTCCGAGAGCCGAAGTATTTGGGGGCAAGTTATGGTTCATTAACTGCAGTGAAAAATACAGAGTGACAGTCAAAACTGAATTGTTAGCAGTCAGACTTGTATGTTTTCTGGTATCAGATAATGTGCACATGACAGAAATAGATTCAGTTTATTGCAAAATCCTGACTCCATTTTTTTCTATCCCAGGGAAGGGCTGGGAAGTATGGAGAGAAGAGTTTCTGGGAGATATTCCTGAAGGACAGAGACATCTGGCTCTTTGGAACAGTTTGGGGGCAGGTGTGGGCCAGTGGACAAAGATTAAGTAGGGTAAGAGCTCCCCACTACTGGTTTCCCTTGGAACCACCACTGAGCTTCTCATAGGATATGGTGGGCGAGACTTACGGTTGCAGCCCAGGAGAGGTCAGTGGCTCTTCAGAAAACAAACAGAAAACTGGGGGGAAAAATTACCAAAAACAACCATTTCAAAGCCCTGTATATTGATTGACTAAAGGCAGACTACAGACTGAGATGCTTTTATTCCTGAAGCACTGCAGGAGCTTTGGGTAAGAACAGGAGCTGCCTTCCTTCCTGGAGTTGCTCTGTCCTCTCCCACCAGCTCAGCTGCCCCCAATTGTAGCTTTAAAAGTGCGAGGCTGGTGGTGAAAATGAGAGACTTCTCTGCCAGAAGGGACAGGCTCAGTTTGGGTAGGAGGAGAGTATGTGTGTGTATAAACCTGTGGCTCTGCTGGCTAGAAGGAGAAGGCTCAACTGGGAAAGAATGAGGAAAACCAGGGACTTTGCTGGCCTAAGATTACATTCTTGGTTGGGGTGAGCCATGGACTAGTCAGAAATGCAAGGGGGAGGTCCTGGGAATGAGAGTGCTATGTAATTTTCCAAGTATTGCTGGCTGTAGAGGGTCACCCACCCATAGGGGAGACCCCAGAGAGCCTGATGAGAAGCCAGCACTGGTTGTGACTTTCAATAGGTTCCCACCCCACCTCCCTCACCCCCTAGACCCATTAGTAGAGGGATGAAGACCTGGTCACAGAACTCCCCATCCAGTGCTCTTTCCACTGCCCCGTACATCTGAAACATTGGAGAATCTTGAGGCGTGAAGTGATACGGGATGCTGGTTTAGCTACACGTTATTTTGGGTGCTTCCACAGTGGTACTGTGAGGGCAGTATGGCTTAGCGAAAGTACTTAGCATCACACAGAATGGGATCTTGATCCCACTCTCTCACTATTTGTGTGAAATTGGGTGAATTATGTATCCTCTCTGACTCTTATTCACTCCCTATAAAGTCCAGTGTAGTAGCCATTATTACTATCCCCATGTTCTAGGATGTAGAACTTTGAAATCTCTCTCTCTCTCTCTCTCTCTCTATATATATATATATATGTAATTTGATGTAGACTAAAAATTATAAAGACTATGAAGTATGTACCATAGGATAGGTGCTCAGTAATTTTTTTAAAAATTATCATTACTGTTAATAATGTAGCAAAACTGTTATGTTTGAGTTGATAAACCCAGAGACTTTATGTTCATGAACAGCCAGCATAAAATATCCTAAGAAGCCAGTGTTAATGCTGTAGTAGGTGAAACATCGGCATGGCCTCTGTTTTAGTTTTCTACTGTTGCTGTAAGAATTTATTAATATCACAAATTTAGTGGCGTAAAACAACACAAGTTACTGTTTTATACTTCTGCAGGTTGGAAGCCCTGGTACAGTGTGGTGCAACTGGGTCCTCTGCTTTTAGTCTTTTAAGGCCAAAATCAAGATATGGGCAAAGCTGGGTTTTTCTCTGAAAGCTCTGGGTATGAACTCGCTTCTAGGCTCATTCAGGTTCTTGACCTAATTCAATTCCTTGCAGTTGTAGGACGGTGGTCCACTTTCCTTTCCAGCTGTCAGTCAGAGGCTGATCCTTGCTCCCAGAGACTGCTTGGATTCCTTCTCATAGTTTCCTTGGAACAAGGGATCAGTCTCTCATGCTCAGAGGTTCCCTAACTTTTCCTTCTGCTGAATCTCTCTGACACGTGTGATTTTTAGTGGGCCCTCCAGGTAATCCAGACTAATTTCTGTGTTTTACTTTTAAATTATTTTAATTTTATTTATGTATTTTATTTTATTTTATTTTTTTAAACTGGGGTTTCACTGTTGTCCAGGCTAGAATGCAGTGGTACAGTCATAGCTTAATGTAGCCTTGAACAACTGGGGCTTGAGCTATCTTTCTGCCTCAGCTTCCCAAGTAGCTGGGATGATTTTATAGTCTATTATAGTCTACAACCTTAATCACATCTGCAAAGTCCTGTTCATAGTTTCTGGGGATTAGGGCCTGAACGTCTTCAGGGAGTGGGAACATATCCAGCAACTACGAACTCTGAGAGAGTGGCAGGCAGAAGCAAGTTGTTGGGTTAGGAAGCCACATTCAATGAAACCAGGAGCCATCAGGCCTTAGGGATTGTGAGAACCTGCTGACTTGTATCTGTGAGGCTGTCCCTAGTGGACCTCTGTTGTTATTGTCTACCAACATTTCTTTTTTGGGGGAAACTCTCCTTCTTTATTTTCCATGGCCTTTTCCTTTCTTTCTTTCTTTTTTCCTTTCCTTTCCTTTCCTCTTTCTTTTCCCTTTCTTTCTTTCTTTCTTTCTTTCTTTCTTTCTTTCTTTCTTTCTTTCTTTCTTTCTTTCTTTCTTTCTTTCTTTCTTTCTTTCTTTCTTTCTTTCTT
>CAUYON010005963.1:0-23441 GCA_963573935.1 Arctocebus calabarensis | reverse complement strand
GAGGGTTCGAACCCAGCCAGGGCCTGTCAAACAACAATGGCAACTACAAAAAAAAAAAAAAAATTAGCCAGGCATTGTGCCAGGGGAGGGGAGGGGGGAGGGAGGGAAGGCGAGAGGGAGAAAGAGAAAGAGAGAAGGGAAGGGAAGGGAGAAGGGGAGGGGGGAGGGGAAGGGAAGGGAAGGGAAGAAGAAAGAGGCTCAGCGCCTGTGGCTCAACGGGCTAAGGCGCCAGCCACGTACACCTGAGCTGGCGGGTTCGAATCCAGCCCGGGCCTACCAAACAACGATGACGGCTACAACCCAAAAATGGCCGGGCATTGTGGCAGGCGCTTGTAGTCCCAGCGACTTGGGAGGCAGAGGCAGGAGACTCGCTTGAGCCCAGGAATTGGAGGTTGCTGTGATCTGTGATGCCACAGCATTCTATCCAGGGCGATAGCTTGAGGCTCTGTCTCAAAAAAAAAAATTTGAGGACCCCTGCCTTAAAAAATCCTGAGAGAAACATTTTTAACTTGGTGTTCTATATTCAACCAAATGATCAAGCTGGTGTCACATGCAAAATGTTGAAACATTTTCCTTCTGTGTATTCTTTCTTAGGAAGTAACTGGAGTGTATGATTTTACAAAATAAGCTGAAAAGGATGAAAAGGAGAGAGAGACATTCCTCTAGAAACAGCATTCAGCTTAGGAAAGGAACCTAGGGAATACAAATAGTCCGGATTAAAGCAAGAGGCTAGGTAATTTGGGGAAGAAACCAAAAGAAAATTTGAATCAGTACATCTGTGCATACAATTATTGTAGCAAATTACCTGTTTCTGCTATAGTAGAATAATGCTATTTGCCATTTTAATTTTGGTAACAAATAAAAGCATCTTATATTAATATAGGTTGAGTATCCCAAATCTGAAAATCTGAGATCTGAAATGCTCCAGAAGTTTTTTGAGCACTGAAACAATGCTCATATATGAATGGGAAAATGTAATATTGATGGGATAAACCAAACCGTAGATTTGAAAACATCAGAGATTAAATCCAGTGAGCATTTCAGATGGACTTTCAGATATGGAATGTTCAACTGGGTGAGTATACTGCAAATAGTCTAAAATATGAAAACTGAAATCCAAAAACATTTTTGGTCTCCTGCATTTTGGATGAGGAATACTCAACCTACATAGCCCGTTATAACATAAGCAGTGCCTTCTAATTTAGTCCTCATTTCAGAACTGTGAAATGGCAGTGCAGCATTCCATTTTATAACCAAGGAAACGAAGGATGGTAGAGCTTGTCACTTGCTAAAGCTGACATTTCTAAAAATTAGTGAAGTACTCTGTTTGCCACAGATCGTTTATTTCAGAGTCTGAATTCTGAACTTTTTTTTTTTTTCTTTTTTTAAGAGACAGAGTCTCACTTTATTGCCCTCAGTAGAGTTCCATGGTGTTACAGCTCACAGCAACCTCCAACTTCTGGGCTTAAGTGATTCTCTTGCCTCAGCCTCCTGAGTAGCTGGGACTGCAGGTGCCCACCACAACGCCTGGTTATTTTTTGTTGTTGCAGTTTGGCTGGGGCTGGGTTTGAACCCACCACCCTCGGTATATGGGGACAGTACCCTGCTCACTGAGCCACAGGCACCGCCCCTGAATTCTAAACTTTTGATTCAGTTTCTCTCAGAATAAGTTGTATTTGAGTACCTGAACTGATTGTCCAGTTTTTCAAATTGGGGATTAACTATGATTTTCTATGGAAGACCTAAAGAACACTTTTTAGCAAAACTGTTCACACAAGTAGAAAGCTAATGACTGTAGCATTTGATTTAGGTAGAGAAAATGAGGAAGGGAGAAACTGATGGCTGGTTAATATTTTGACCAGAGAATACGACTCCCCTTTTCTCCTCATGCCAATCTTGTAAGTTAAGAGACTGAGCTTAAATTCAGAAAAGCTCAGTTGGTCACTTGCTGAGTGGACTTGGATAGTTGACTTCAGGCTTTTTAGTGATCAAGTTCCATGATGTTATCTTTAAAGGTCTTCCATTTCTAAAATCTTATGTCTTATGAATCTGAGTTGGTGAAATACTCTCTTGTGCTATAGACCAGTTTGACCCCTTAGTTATGTGTGGAATGTGCTGAGCTGCGTTTAAAGCCAAGTTTAGATGTTGATGTTACTGCAGAATGACACTCCTTTTGTTATCTAATGATTTCAAAAAGTATAAGGTTTTTTAAATGGTCATATTTTAAGTAACTTTTAGCTTAAGAAGTTAAAGTAACTTATAGTTATTAGTGGCAGTGTTGAAATTTTTAGTGAAGAATGTCAGTACATCTCTGAAGGTGTTTATGT
The DNA here is from genome assembly GCA_963573935.1 of Arctocebus calabarensis. Taxonomy (NCBI): domain Eukaryota; kingdom Metazoa; phylum Chordata; class Mammalia; order Primates; family Lorisidae; genus Arctocebus; species Arctocebus calabarensis. The sequence continues at coordinate 21,114 of CAUYON010005963.1, read as the reverse complement.
ATAAAAGTATTATAAGTATGTACACTTTTGGGGAAAAATGGTTTAAAAGTTTGTTTAGAAAAGCAAGAAGAAAGAAAATATATTCATCACATTATAAGACATGTTTGAAACATTTTAAGATCTATATATTTACTTAACAAGTAAAAACCTGTGGAATTGCAAGCATCCTCTTGGTTTGAAAATAAATTTTAAACAGATCTGTTATGTAGGTGGAAATACAAGAATCAAAAATCTGTACTTTAAATGGTCATTCTTGAAGTAGATGTTATGAGGATGGAAGTACTGTGAATGTCACTCTCAAAGTAGTACATGGGAATGGGAAAGTGTACATTTAAAAAAATAATAAATAGCTTTACTATAAGTTGGAAGAAAATATGAATTTGGGAAAACGTGCAGGTGGTATTTAGCATGAATTGTAAAGCGGGAAGCCATTTATTCATTTTAAGTACTACACAGAAGGAATACTTAGTTAAAAGAAAATACATCACTTTCCAATGTAAAGTCAATATTTAAATGTTGTTTCAAACAAAGGCAATTAATAAAAAGGAAATTGCTAGTTTTATATGTAAATGGAAAAGTGTGATATTGATGGAATAAACCAAACAACAGATTTGAAAACATTAGAATAGTCTCATCATATCTGTATGTGCTATAATAATGATGAGCATAGCAAATTTTAGGTTTCTGACAAAAGCCTATTTGTTTTCACAGGATTGGTTAAAAAGAGATTTCATTTCACAATGACTTTTTAATGGCCAAGGTCTTTGATCTGGGGTGAGGTTAAACTTCTTAAATAGCAGCACTGAAATAGTGCTCACAATATTGTGGATTCAACCCTGTCCTCTTAGATTCTTGCTAAGAAGGTTGGATGTAGGAAACAAGTAAAACATACTGTTCTTTTGTGCTTATAAAACTTCACAGTGTTTACCCAATTCCGTGGCAAAGAGACTGCCACTTTGGTTTAGAGTTTGGGTGAGATAAATTTTCATCCTGCTTAAAGTAAGCAGTTTTGGAATTTTAATTATGGGAAGGATGAAATTTTTTCTTCCTTCTAATATTCTCTGAACATATGCTTAATTTTGCCCAGGCTGAAGTACTGTGGCATCAGCCTAGCTCACAAAAACCTCAGACTCCTGAGCTCAAGTGATCTTCCTGCCTCAGCTCAGCCTCTGAGTAGCTGGGATTGCAGCCCTCCCCCACCATGATGCCCAGCTAATTTTTCTGTTTTAATAGAGACTGGTTCTTATTCTTGCTCAGACTGATCTCAAATTCATGAGCTCAAGTGATTCTTTTGCCTCAGCTTATAGGTGTGAGTCACCACACCTGGCCTCAGATGCTTAATACTTGATATGTCATTTTCCTATGGCATGTTAGAGGATTTGTCCTTTGGACTCTGTAGAATGAGGGTCCTGGGTTTCCCAGATTTGTGACATTAAGCATATGTGCATTTATTTTCACTAAAGATCTTCGTCTGTACAAATATATAAAAATAACTGCCATTTCTGGCCTACAGCTTTAGAGTAATGGCTTTAGAGAAAGCAAAAGGGAGGAATTTAATCTCAGTGTTCAGAGTTCTTTGATTCTGTAATAAGGTTGTTATTCTTCATGGTTGACAAAGGTTATAAATGAGGTCTATTTCAAAAAATTTTAAATAAATGATGTATATTTTACTACTTGGGACAAAAATGTTAACATTTCTTTGAATATTCAAATTAATACATCTTTGATTTTGTTATTTTCATTTCAAGGATTGTTCTTCATTCTACCTCCCTCTCTGCTTTTTAAACTTTATATCCATTCTTCTCTCAAACACAGTCTACACTTGTTGACTGCTGGTTGCTCTTTCTCACGTCTCGCGTGTATTCTGGTTTGTGTCTGTACTACTTCACTAAAACCGCTTTATCCAAGGCCACCAAGTATCTGTTTGCTTCAGTCTAATGGACTTTTCTCAGCCTTTCCCATCTCATTGGCAGATAATAAATACTGTTAGCCTCTTCCTCTTTAAAACAGGCCCCAATTACACCACACTTAACTGGTTTTTCTCTTTTCTCTCTCCTCCCTCTCTCGTAACACCCAAATCTCCTTTTGTAGACTCCTTATCTTTCTCTGCCCATCTTTCTTTTTCTTTTTGTACAGAGGCAACATCTTGCTGGGCTGGAGTATAATGGTATGATCAAGCTTACTGCATTCAAGAACTCTTGGACTTAGGCCAGTGGTTTTCAGCCTTCCTAATGCCTCCTAATGCCATGGCACTTTAATATAGTTCTTCATGTTGTGGTGACCTGCAACCATAAAATTATTTTCTTTTTTGAGACAGAGCCTCAAGCTGTTGCCCTGGGTCAAGTGTCATGGCATCACGGCTCATAGCACCCTCCAAATCTTGGGCTCAAGCAATTTTCCTGCCTCCACCTCCCAAGTAGCTGGGACTACAGGCGTCTGCTACAACCAATGCCTGGCTATTTTTTGGTTGTAGCCATCATTGTTGTTTGGTTGGCCCGGGCTGGATTCGAACTCACTAGCTCAGGTATATATGTCTGGTGCCTTAGCCACTTGAGCCATGAGCGCTGAGCCCATAAAATTATTTTTGTTGCTACTTCATAACTGTAATTTTGCTACTATTATGAATTATAATGTAAATATCTGATATGCAGGATGTATTTTCATTGTTACAAGGAGGTCGCGACCCACAGATTGAGAACCACTGACTTAAGCGATCCTTTCACCTCAGCCTCCTAAGTAACTGGGACCACAGGCACGTGCCGCTGCTCCTGGCTAATTTGTGAAGTTTTTGTAGAGATGGGGTCTTGAATGCTACCCAGGCTGATCTCAAATGTCTGACCTCAAGCAGTTCTCCCGCCTTGACCTCCCAAAGTGCTATAATTATAGGTGTGAGGCACCATAGTCATGCTTGGCTTCTACCCATCACTTAAATAAATGCTGCTCTTCTTCAGAGTCTCTTCATTAAGCCCTCTTTGCTTCTATCATATTGTTTTTCCTAGAAGTCATCATTCATTGCTTTGGTCCTAATCCACTGATGATTCTAAGACTTTTCCTTGGCTTAAGACCTATATATCCACCTATCTATTAGACATCTTCACTTGACCCATATAGTAGTCTGTAGGTGATATAAATGTGCTTCCACATAGTTTCCAGCTTAAAAAAATGGGAGATATAGTGCCTTACAAACCTGATCTTCAAGTGTACACGTCAAATTGGTCTTTAGGGGTGACTAGAACCAAGGATTTATGGGCTTGGACTTCGTCTTTGTCTCTGCTCATCAGCATTTTTACCTTAGGACCATCTTCTGCAGGTATAGAACATTGTTGACTAAAGACATCCTTCAAGTCAACAACTTGGCAGTTGGGGAAAAAAATAGATTTACTCTTTGTCCAATTGCAGGTAGAAAATTTTTTGGCCAAGGATTTTGATTGATTCCATTTAGTTTGCCATAGCAGGATAAAAACTATTTTGACTCACACTCATTTCAGTGGTGATGGTGGGGGCAGGAATATTATGATTTGATTCACCAGAGAAAGCCTAACTTAACCATTAATCCATCTTTCATGTACAATTCCAATTTTACTGGATAAGGTGATAATTTTATTAATGGTTTTTGATGAGTTGTAGTTGCTTGATTATCTGACTTAGGATTCATTGCTGTGTCAAATACTGTCTGAATAGTCCGTAAGAATAAAAGACTAAGTTGAAGAAATCTGTATGAAAATGATTGGTATTTATTCTTATTAAAACTTATATGTGGTAATCATAATGTTCTAATTAGTGGTTTTAAAAAATGAACTTAACTAAAATAATTTATGCTTTTATAGTCAGAAAATAGGATGCTCCAAGAAAACAAGGATTTCTGTCTGCTTTTGCTGCTTTATCCCTGTAGAATAGGGATTCCGTATCCCTGCTATTGTCTCTTGACATCAAAAGTTGCTCAGAAAATAATTTGTCGAATGAGTTTGCTAAAATACTGATTTTTTTCGGTGTCTACTTTTTTGGGTAATAATTATTCTTTAATTTTATCATAGATTTAAGAAATACTTTGAAGTATAAGTGAAGTTAACTTTCTTTTACTTTTTCTTTTTCTCCTAGATTGCCTGTTATAGGCTCTGGCTCAAGACGACAATTTTTATACTTTTCTGGTTGTTGAGAACTGAGTCTGTAGTACGAGAAGCAAAGAAAGGAAACAATCTGACTTTTTCTTTGTTCAGTTCACTATATGAGATACTTGACTTCCAGGAACAAAAACCACAGTGAAATAATAAGACTATCATTTTGCATCATTGAACATTCATCATACTGAGGAGTGTGTTTTGTGGAACTTCCTGAGTTGAGATTTGGAATCTTCAGTGGTGCTCATTTGTACCTTGGACTGTAAGCATGAGTGAATTCTGGTTGTGTTTCAACTGCTGTATTGCAGAACAGCCTCAGCCTGTAAGTATGAAGTATGTGTACACATCGGGTAGCGTGCTTATTAAACATACCACTGGTTCTCAAAGTAGGAATTGGGACCCTAGCAGTAACTGCAGGGCTGTTATAGGGAGTGTCATACAAACTAGTTCAATGGACCTCTGAGCATCTTTTTTTTTTTTTTTTTTTTTTTTTAAGAAATTAATGTTTTTTTGAGTAACTACTACATCAAGAACTATGCCGGATCATTGATTGTGCATGACTAAGAAGGCTGTGTTCTGTCATATAGAGCTTCTGGAGGGACATTGAGAGAAAAGGGATGGTAACCGAGGTAAAGCAGTTAAGTCAGCTTTGAAAATCAGTGAGTGGGACATGTGTTAGCCAGAGTGCTCTCACATTCTTGACTTACCATCTCGTTTTCCTCATAGCAGCCTGAGGAAGGTATCATTGTTCTTACTTTTCACTTGAAACAGGTTCAGTTTTTTTGCCCAAAGGCAGATATTGTATGTGGTCTTGAATGATTCCTCTTGGTGGATGCCCTACTTTTGTCCTTTCTAACCCATGACAATATTGGTACACATACCAAAATCCTGCCCTCCATTCTCCAAATTCATGCTCATCATTTGAGATGTCTAAACCAAACGTCACCTGTGTAAAATCTTCCCCGACCTTCCCCTGACTTAGATAACACTTCATCTATATTTCTATAGCTCTTTAGCTCATTTTTATATTACTGGATAATAAATAACTGTTCCACAGTCTTTCCTACCACACTTTAAATTCTTAAGGGGTCCCGACATTATTTACTTTGTAGCTTCAGGATCAAATACAATACCTTGGAGAATGTGTATATGTATGCTAGCTGGTTGGCTGATTGGCCAAACAAAGGAATTTGTATTTTATTCTGTTTTGTTTGCATTTGTAATGGCATAAGAGGAAGAATAAGGATAACATTTTAAAGTGTAATTGCATGCAAATTTATTTTTATTATAAAAATTCACACATTGTAGAAAAAACAGAAAATTTAAAAAGTAAATTTTTTTTTGTCCCCTTCTAGCTCACTGACCCCCAGTTGAAATTTCTTTTGGAGATTGGCATTTATTCCTTTAGATATTTCTCAGTGAATATATGTACTATTATGTACTATATTATGTACTAATATATGTACTATTCATTTATATGGGTTTCCTTTTTTTTTTTCCTTTTGAGACAGAGTCTTACTTGGTTACCTGGGTACAGTGCTGTGGCATCATAGCTCACAGCAACCTCAAACTTGGACACAAGCAGTTCTCTTGCCTCAGCCTTCTAAGTAGCTAGGACTACTTGGTGCCTGCCACAACTCCTGGCTAGTTTCTCTATAAGTTTTTTTTTTTCCCTTTCCCTAAGTTGATTTGTTTCTGGTAAAAGCAGTTGGTTAGGTTCTGGTAAAGTAGTTGAGAGCAGGCCTTGTTACTATGGAATGCTTTACTGGAGATTTTTCTCCGGTCTTTACTATAAGAAGCTGGTAGGTAGAGTTCCTAGAGGTAAACCCTGCGTAAGAGTAGGCCTTCATGGAGTTTTGTTTTTTTTTTTGAGAGACAGAGTCGCAAGCTGTTGCCCTGGGTAGAGTGCTGTGACATCACAGCTCACAGCAACCTCAAACTCTTTGGCTCAAGCAGTTCTCTTGCTTCAGCCTCCCAAGCAGCTGGGACTACAGGTGCCCCCTACAATGCTTGGCTATTTTTTGTTGTTGTTATTGCAGTTGTCATTGTTGTGTAGTTGGTGCAGGCCGGGTTCGAACCTGCCAGCCTCAGTGTATGTGGCCGGCACCCTACCCACTGAGCTATGGGAGCTGCCACCCTCATGGAGTTTTTGGTTTTTTTTTTTTTGAGACAGAGCCTCAAGCTGTTACCCTGGATAGAATGCTGTGGCATCACAGCTCACAGTAACCTCCAATTCCTGGGCTCAAGCGAGTCTCCTGCCTCCACCTCCCAAGTAGCTGGGACTACAGACGCCCGCCACAACGCCTAGCTATTTTTTGGTTGCAGCTGCCATTGTTGATTGGCGGGCCCGGGCCAGATTCATACCTGCCAGCTCAGGTGTACGTGGCTGGTTGAGCCACAGGCGCCAAGCCCTTCATGGAGTTTTTAATTCTCAAACTTACTTACACTGAGCCCCAGTTATTCATAAATTACAGTTTAGGTTTTCCTACACTGGTACTGGATCTTGCAGAGTTTCTTTCTACTTGTGGGTACCTTTTCTGATTTTCTGTGTCTATTTGCCAGTCTCTTTGTTTTGGGGCGGGAGCACCACTCTTGTATGTAACCACATTTCCTAAGAAGAAATGTTAGGTTTTCAGCTTGTTCAGCTTTTTTCTTATTATGTCAATGGGAATGATGACTTCTAAGATCCTCACAGATCAGAAACTGGAAGTCACATTGCCATATTTTTAAAGATCAATTGATTTATTGTGAGTATATACAGTGTTTACAATAAAGGGCATTCTATTCAGGCATGTGATTAAGATGTACTTAGCAATAGATAAAATAGAAAAACATTAGAAATTTAGGTAGCAGGAATATAAGGCCTTGGAGTTCTAAGCATGAGACATATCCTTAATGTTCTACTAGATAGTATCAAGACTGCCTTACCTGAAAGCTGCTTGGTCATCTCTGAAGTTTTCTTTCTTTTATTTATTTATTTGTTTATTTATTTAGACAGAGTCTCACTATTTATTTATTTATTTAGAGTCTCATTATGTTGCCCTCATTAGAGTGCCGTGGCGTCTCACCTCAAGCAACCTCCAACTCTTGGGCTTAAGTGATTCTCTTACCTCAGCCTCCCAAGTAGCTGGGACTACAGGCGCCTGCCACATGCCCAGCTATTTTTTATTGCCATTGTCATTGTTGTTTAGCTGGCCCGGGCTGGATTTGAACCTGCCAGTCTTGATGTATGTGGCTGACGCCCTCACCACTGTGCTATGGGCACCAAACCTGAAGATTTCTTTTCTAAAGCATTTACTGGAATAAAGCGCTATATGCCAATCTCCCACTCGTTTTTTATCACCCTCTGCTCTTGCACATTCCTTGTTGGAAAAGAAACTACCTAATACCAGGAAGAAAATAGAATGCATTTTTTTGAGTAGTATCGTAAGAATCATTTTTCTTTTCCTACTCCTTCATTTTACTATAGTACAATACAGAGTATAATAAGATCCCAATATTATAAGTCATGGTAGTCTGAAACTTTTTAATTGACTATGAGCTCTGTAGTTGCTGTTGCTGGGTTCAGCAAAGGTTATAGATTTTACTTTGGATGGTTGCTGCCTTGCAATTCCATTCAAAACAAAAGAGAGGCTTGTTAGCTATTTACATAACTGTGGTGAATTCTTTACCTGCTTGTTATTGTGCACCCAAAGTACTATTAAACTTCTAAGGTAGCCTTAAAAACAATGAACTCTGATTAACAGGGAAAAAAAAACCCTGCTTTCTGTTGATGTATTATTTGCCTTCCCATCTAATGTTTCCCCACATAGCACTGATTTAAAGTGATGCTATTTGCCTCCGAAATGTATTATTTTAGACATAGTCAATTACTGTATATTTGTACAATTAATAACACTCTGGTACTGATGAGATTACAGTAAAACATACGTCATTTCTACCCTCAAGGCTGTCACTCTGGTGGAAGAGATACTTACTGTACAAATAATGTGTATATAATATTGGGTGATATTAACTGCTCTGTGGAAAAAGAAACAGGAAAAGAAGATGGAGAGTGAAGGAAATGGAGGAGGTATTAGTGTTCACAGAAGGCATCTATAAAGTAGATAGGTAAGATTTTAAGGAGTAAGCCACAGAGATACCTACGGAAGAGTATTTTAGTCAGAGGGACTAGAAAATGCAAAGTTGTGTATGTGAGCAGAACATTCAAGGAGGGAGAGTGGCTTTGAGCTAAGGGACCAGTGGTGGGAGTGAGGTCTGAGAAGTTACCAAAGGCAGTTCATGTTTGGCCTTCATGGTCATGAAAAGACTTTGGTTTTTGTTATTTTTGGTCATTGAATGGTTTTGAGCAAAACATAAAGTAGAAGAACAATACTCTAGTTGTTGACTTACTGTGTGTTCAGACAGAACACACAGTAAAACTTGTCATATGAAAGGTGGCTCCTGCCTACACACTTCACCAGGGAGTTCTCCTCAGCTGTATGGAGTTGATAGTGGACTATGTTCTGTAATAAGGTTGTTTATTCTCTGTGGTAGCTTATCTTTCTGCCATTTGTTGTTCTGATACATTTCCTTAACCAATAATAATTTTTAAAAACACCACTTTTCTGTTTAGATTATTTGCCTTCCCAGCTACTGTTTCCCCACATTAGATGCGGTGTGCAAATGTATGCAAGAGATGGTGGAAGACCTCACAGAGAAACAAAGGAGAACAACATTGTGCTTAAGTGTTTAGACCAAGTTTTCTTTAGGACAAGTGGTTGAGGAAATGGAGGGGGCATGGATCAGCAGAGAACTAGGGATTGCAGAATTTGAACATTCTGGAAACATCAAAGCCGTTATTGCGGCCTAAGAGGATTAACCAACCTTTCTGTGAAAGGTGTCCAGAAGAAACTCAGATGAGGGCATTCCAGAAGATTTATATAAGACAGAAGAGTGAGTGGTTAATTGTGATGCATCTCCATAGCTACTATGCTAGAATAACCCCAAATGGCACAGATTTATTTAGCACTTGCATTTTCAGTAACCACGTTCCACACCCTAAATGAGGTATGAGTATAGTAAAAATGTCTTTTTTCTGAAGACACAAATTTGCACATTCTTAATTCATTTAATTTCATAAAGAATCACCTTATATAACCAGTCATGTCAAAACAAATAAGAATTCACTTAATAAAAATAGAAAATTATCAGTTGAGAAATGAAAAATAACCTTCCTTTTTAGAAAGGTATCATACAGGACTGATTGAAATATTTTAACTATATGATAAGCCTAGAAATTCCAAAGACCATTTAATATACTGGAACTATCTCTCTTAACTTGGGAGCGGCCACCATATTTTCTTGTAGACAGTCACTTTGGGGTGTAATAGATGGTATTCCCTGCATGTTGTACCTCTGCAGCTCCTTTAATATAACTGTGGAGAAAGTTTGAATTTGGCTGTATGTACTTGAAAAACTAGGAAGGCCCTGACAAAACTATGGAGCAGACAGGTTCTGGTGTGCCAACGCCTGTTATGTTCTTAACCAGTTAGAAACTATTGGTATCTAATGTCTACAGCATTCAGTGTAAATTCAAGATAGGGAAGGGGTAAGAAGGTAGTAGAAAGCCATTTATTTTTTGGAACTGTAATGCTTTTGTAAGTTTGTGTTAGAGGAGGAAATTTGCTTTTTAATGTTTTTCTTAAATTGATCTTTATTCAGTATGCGTTAGAGTTTTTAAACTACTACATACCTAGAATGAAGCAAGCCATTTCTTTCTTTCTTTCTTTTTTTTTTTTTTTCTTTGAGACAGAGTCTCACTCTGTTGCCCTGGGTGAGGTGCCTTGGTGTCATCATAGCTCACAGCAACCTCAAACTCTTGGGGCTGAAGAGAACCTCTTGCCTCGGCCTCCTGAGTAGGTGGGACTACAGGCGTCCACCATAGTGCCCAACTAATATTTTCTATTTTTAGTAGAGATGGGGGTCTTGCTCTTGCTCTTGCTCAGGCTGGTCTCCCCGGTACCAGGACAATATAAAGCAAAGAAGATACTATAGAGTTGGCATGATGATGAGTCAGTAGGCTGACATACATACTAATTGTTTACATGATGAATTAGAGCCTAGATTCGTAACTCTTGAGCTAAGATGAGCCACTCTCTTTGGCCTCCCAGGGTGTTAGGATTACAAGTGTGAGCCACCACTGCCAGCCAAAGCAAGCCATTTCTTGGCAAACATAATGTTGTTACAATTTTTATTTACTTAAAATGGGACATCATCAAAAGTAATCAATAATGGCTTGGCGCCTGTGGCTCAACGGGCAGAGGTGCCAGCCTCGTACACCTGAGCTGGCGGGTTCGAATCCAGGCTGGAGCCGCCAAACAACAATGGTGGCTGCAACCAAAAAAAAAAACGACTGGGCGTTGTGGCAGGCACCTGTAGTCCCAGCTGCTTGGGAGGCGGAGGCAGGAGACTCGCTTGAGCCCAGGAATTGGTTGCTGTGAGCTGTGATGCCACAGCACTCTATCCAGGGTGACAGCTTGAGGCTCTGTCTCAAAAAAAAAATAATAAAATAAAAAATAATCAATAATTCATTAATATTTAAAGGAAAAAATTTAAATTCTTTTGAAACTTTTATATAAAAAATATAAAACATAAATTATGCATATCAGTAAACAGGTATAAACCACCACCCAATGCAAATGTTCTGGTGGTGGACATTGGAGTAGTTTCTAGTTTTTAGTTTTTTTCTTTTATAAACTATGCTGCAAATTCTTGTACATGTCATTTAGTACAGAGGAGACATTTAGTATCCTTGTTTCTGTAACATATGCTATATTTAGATGTAGAAGTTCTGAGTTGTGAGATATGGGCCTAATTAGTTTCATAAGATAGTGCCAAATTATTTTCCAAAATGATAATTGTTCTCACATCACTGTAATTCCACTTTTACATTTCATGAATGCTTGATTTTATTGACTTTTTAAGTTTTGCTATTTTGATGGGTAAAATGGAATTTCGTTGTCTTGCTCTTCCCTGATGGTAAGAGGTTAAGCATTTCTCTGTGTGCTTGGTGCTCAGTCTGGTTTCTTCTGTGAAAGACATGACTGTTCATGTCTTCTGCACACTTTTTATTTGTTCGTGAGCTTTCTTTTTATGTTCTGAAAACAAATTCGTTATTGGTTATATGTGTTAAAACATACTTAACTAACACTACCTTCTTATGTTTTTGTGTTTAATAATGTTTTCTTACTCTCAGCAATAAAGATACTCAAATCTCTTTGTAAAAGTAGAAAAGTTTTGCCTTCTACATAAGAAACATGGATTGGATTTTTAAAGAAGAGATTTAAAATTACATTTACTTTTTTATGTGGGGAGCCCTCTGTTACTCAACTACTTACTAGTTAGTCTTTCCTTTATTCGCTGGTTTGAAGTATATATTCTATATGAGGCTTCCACACATGAATAGTTAGATTCTAGATGATGTTAGCCCATTGGTTCATCATTGTGCCAGTTCTACAGTATCTTCTTTGCTTTATAGTATCCTGGTATCTAAGAGGCAGATCCCTTTTTCATTTTCTTCTTTTGCATTGGTCATTCCTTTATAAATTGCATGTAAATTTTAAAATTAGTTTGTAATGTTTTCCAAATGACCAGTTGGGATCTGCATTATACTTGTACTAAATCTAAATAATGAGTATTCCCACTTACGAAGATGTTGTCTATCTTTGTTAGTTATTTCCACAAATATTTCTTTAAAACTTTATATATTTTCATCTTAACAGCTCTTTATTCACTGGTATTGGCATTTAAAATAGCTTTTGGAACAATTTTATTAAAAGTGTTGAAATAGGCTGGGCACAGTGGCTCAGCCCTGTAATCCTAGCACTCTGAGAGACTGCTAAAACCTTTGTATTAATGGAAACTTTAAAACACATTCAAAAGCAGACAATAGTATAATGAGCCCCATCTTTCAGCTTTATCAAGTTCACTTCTTTATTTTATTCCATCCGCTTTCTCCTTCTATTATTTTGAAGTCAAATCCCTGGCATTTTTATTTATCCATGATAATTTCAGTATTTATCTCTAAAGACTTAACATTATGATATCAAATGTTAGTAATTTAAAAGGGTGTATTTTACATATAAAAATATGATATGATTATGAAACAAATGTATTATGAAACAAATATTCTTCAAGTTAAGAAACAGGACATTACATACATCCCTATTCCAACATCTGGAAGAACTGCTGTCCTGATTTTTTATAGTAATTATTTCCTTGTGGGTTTTTTGGTTTGTTTGTTTGGTTTTGGTTTTTTTGAGACAGAGTCTCACTATGTTGCCCTCAGTAGAGAGCTGTGGCATCACAGCTCTCAGTAACGTCAAACTCTTGGGCTTAAAGTGATTCTCTTGCCTCAGCCTCCCAAGTAGCTAAGACTAACAGGCGCTCGCCACAACACCCAAGTTATTTTGTTGTTGTTGTTGTTGCAGTTGTCATTGTTTTGCTGGCCTGGGCCAGGTTCAAACCTGCCAGCCTGGGTGTATGTGGCCAGCTCCCTATCCACTGCTCTATGGGTGCCGCCCTTTTTTTTTTTTTTTTTTTTTTTTTTTGAGACAGTCTCACTTTGTCACCATGGGTGTAGTATCATGGCATCAAAGCTCATAGCAACCTCAAACTCTTGGGCTCAAGAGACCCTCTTGGCTCAGCCTCCTCAATGCCTGGGACTATAGGTGCATTTCCTTGTGTTTTATGGTTTTATTATCTATATATGTATCCCTGAGCAATTTGGTTCAGTTTGCCTGTTTTGACTTTTAAATGAAGTCATAATTGGATGTTATCCTTTGTGTTTTCTTTAATTTTATAAAATTGATCCATATTCATGTAGGTAGCTGAATTTCATGCTCATTTTTATAATTTTTTTGCATTACGTACCATAATAGATTCATGCGTTATAGTTCTTTTTATAATCTGGGTTGATGCCAGTATGTGACCATTAAGAACAATGCTCTTTTGTGCTGCCTGGGGAGCATGTGCATGAGTTTCTCTAGGATATATACCTAGGAATGAAATTACTGGCTCTAAAGCCTAAGGAGTTCTCCTTGACCGTGTAAGAGCAAATTGTTTTAAATTTGATGCTACTATTTTACATTCTTACATTTGAGTGTTCCATTGTTCCATATCTTCATCAACATGTGGTATTTTCCGACTTTAAAATCTTTATCAGTTGGGGAAGAATGTAGGAATAGTTACTTTATAAGTTTAGCCTTCTGTTGTCTTGCATTTTTGTGAGAGTGAACAGGCTGGTCCCAAGATAGTGAGTTATCTTAGTTGATTGTTCATAGTCAGTTACAGATCAAACTCCTTGTTCTTCTCTTTCCTGGCTTCTCATTACTGCACTTGACTAGTCTTTAAAAACAAAAAGAAAAACACAGAAAAAGGAGTGAATACTAACTCTGACTTGTTTGACTATTAAGTTGTGAGCCTCAAGATTATACATACACATTAGAGATTTCTTAAAGTAAAATTCCCCAGTTCAAATCTTCCACATTTTTTTTTCTTTTTTTTTTTTTTTTTTTTGAGACAGAGTCTCAAGCTGTCACGCTGGGTAGAGTACTGTGGCATCATAGCTCATGGCAACCTCCAACTCTTGGGCTCAAGTGATCCTCTCACTTCAGTTTTTTCTATTTTTAATAGAGACAGGGGTCTCTTTTGCTCAGGCTGGTTTTGAACTCCTGAGCTCAAGCTATCCACCTGCCTTGTCCTCCCAAAGTTTTAGGATTACAGGCATGAGCCACTGTGCCAGGCTGTCTTCCACATTTTTGTTTATAAGCATATTCCATTTATAACATAAGATCAGTTCTTTCAGGGTACAGAAAAAGATGCATTTTGATAACTTGAAGCAGTTTAAGACATTATACTCTTATCAACTTTCATTTTTATGTTATGTTCAAGTATGGTTAGATATTAATCTAATTTAGCACATTCTCCTTATTCTGTTCCTGGGGACTCTTGTAGATATAACATAGTCAGTAGCAACCAGGTATCCATGTCAACCTATATTTTAACTATTAGTGGACCTTAAATTTTTAAAAATATAAGAAATAAAAATAAAAGTTTCAGTATTTTTCTCTAACTTTCCAGTAGGTCATTCATCTCTTGGGTGAGATCTCTCACATTGCAGATAATCGATTATGGAAGAAGTCAGAGCATGGAGCTTTGGAGATAAGCGGTATTATATCACTTTTATTAGGACAAAAATAACTAATAGGAAAGGAAAGCCAAAGAAACTCAGGAAAATTTCTTTCTTTCTTCTTTTTTGATGAACAGAAGAGGGAAAAAACCTTGTGGTTAAATAATTTGAAATATATGGCAAATAAGCCCCAATTTTAATTTTTTGCTGTATGCCATTTCTATATGCTATTAATCCTTACATTCATAAAGGAAATCTTTCTCATCTAGGAGGCAGTGTTAAGCAGAGTCAGTGTGAGCCCCTGTCAGCTGGCAATTTATATGAATACTGAAACATTTCTTAAAAGATCTATTGTTTGCAAGTCATCTGACCCCATCTGGGAAATTATATTTAGAAAACAACAGTCTTCAATTACAAGTTGTGTCATTGTGTAAGTGGTGTGAACGTCTACATCTTTTCATATGATGGTAAATTCTTAACATAGCTAAGAGAAAGCCATGTCTAAAACAACAGTAACAAGAAATTTGGTTTTACTTACTCTTGGGTTTTGTAAGCCTAGACCTAACAAGAAAAAAGAGTTAGATTAAGCTTTTGTTTGTGTAGAGTTAGTGTGGATTGGTTCTGTTTATTAATAGAAATCAATATTGGTAAGGAAATCAAATTTTATAATTATTATTACTATTTTTTTTTTTTTTTTTTTGTAGAGACAGTCTCACTTTATCGCCCTCGGTAGAGTGCTGTGGACTCACAGCTCACAGCAACCTCCAGCTCCTGGGCTTAGGCGATTCTCTTGCCTCAGCTTCCCAAGTAGCTGGGACTACAGGTACCCGCCACAGCACCCAGCTAATTTTTGGTGCAGTTCGGCTGGGGCCGGGTTTGAACCTGCCCCCCTTGGCATATGGGGCTGGCGCCCTAATCGCTGAGCTACAGGCACCACCCCAAATTTTATTATTTTTAAAATCAGTAACGGGGCTACGTGCAGTGGCTCACACCTGTAATCCTAGCACTCTGGGAAGCTGAGGCCAGTAGATAGCCTGAGCAAGAGGGAGATTCTGTCTCAACTAAAAATAGAAAAACTAGCCGGGTGTTGTCGTGGGCTCTTGTAGTACCAGCTACTCAGGAGGCTGAGACAAGAGGGTCACTGGAGCCCAAGAGTTTGAGGTTGCTGTGAGCTATGAGGCCATGACACTACCCAGGGTGACAGAGTAAGAATCTGTTAAATAATAAAATCAGTAAAGAATAAGTAATACATTATAAAGAAGTATTTATGTAAATATAATCTGTGATTAAAGAAAAATTAGAATTAAAGTAATAATCAGAGCCTTAATATAATCATATTTTAATAATTATCTGGGGCCAGTATTTATGATGTCTATAGTATATTGAACATTTTTAGAAGCAATTTTAAAGAATCTGTTCATCTGTGGTATAAATGCATGGTAAAAACCAGTCTGCTTTTTTATCCTTCTATGCCTTAAACTTGCTTATATCAAGTAGCAAACTTTACAAGTCAATTTTATTAGCATCCCTCAATAGGACAGATTTTAGGTCAAATCTCAGCTCTCTTGTTTAACTACTGAGTACTCTAAAGTTTGGTTGGATCTCTTATCACCTATGCACATAGTACACATTGTTCAGATATGTAGATATTTCTGGTGCTTCTTTTAGATCCTTGAAAAACTATTATGCTTATGTTCCTCCGTTTTAGCAGGTGGGATTTTTTTTTTCGTTTTTATTTGTGATTTCTTTTTTCCTTTGTTAAAATAATTTTCCTACAATCATATATATATATTTTGAGATAGTCTTACTCCGTTTGTTGCCCTAGGTCGGTGTGCCCATGGCATCAGCTTAGCTCACAGTAACCTCAACTTCTTGGGCTCAAGTGATCCTCCTACCTCAGCCTCCAAATAGCTGGGACTGTCGATGCCCACCACAATGCCCAGCTAATTTTTCTATTTTTAGTAGAGATGGGTTCTCGGTCTTGCTTAGACTGTTCTTGAACGCCTAAGCTCAAGGGATCTTCTCACCTCAGCCTCTAAGAGTGCTGGATTGCAGGCATTAGCCTCCATGTCCAATGTGCAATCACATTTTATTAGTTTTTAAAGGCATTTAAGCAAATATCTAGTCAAATACATGTGCTGCAGATTTGAAAGTATAAGAAGTTATCTAGTAAACTAAGATAAGACTAGAGAGTTAGTGTTAGAATCTTTTGCATTTTAAGACCAGTTTTCTTTCTAGTATATGTTTCAATAAATTTCACCCAAATGGAAATAAATACCCATATGCAATGTGAAGCTGAATTATGAGAGTATGCAAATACACACCACTAGTTTGATAAGTTATGGTGACATAAGTGGTGTTTCACTATTTTAGAAGTCTCTGTTTGCCACCAAATGTTAATTATTATCTGCCATTCTTACAGACCTTCTTAGTTCATATACTTTTAAGAGTGTCTTAAGCTGCACATAAGTTGCCATACGTAGGGAAAATGGGAAATTATAGGTAAATGAACCAATATTTACAAAATATTCTCTATGCATTGACCAGCCCTTTTGTGAAATGTTGTAATGAACATTTTGTAAATAAAGGTTCATTTACCGATGACTTCCCATTTTCCCTATGTATGTATGGTAACTTATAGGTGACTTTTGAGACACCCTGTGTTATGACATATATGTCTGTCATTTAATTTCCTCATCACACCCCCCCAACCCTGGTCACTGTTTGGTTTTGGTTTTATTTGTACTTGAAGTAGCTACTTGCGGAGCAGTTGACTAATGTCTTCCCTGGGATCTTTTTTTTTTTTTTTTTTTTTGAGACAGAGCCTCAAGCTGTCACCTTGGATAGCGTGCCATGGCATCACAGCTCATAGCAACCTCCAATTCCCGGGCTCAAGCGAGTCTCCTGCCTCCGCCTCCCAAGTAGCTGGGACCACAGGTGACCGCCACAACGCCCGGCCATTTTTTGGTTGCAGGGCGGGCCCGGGCTGGATTCGAACCCGCCAGCTCAGGTGTACATGACTGGCACCTTAGCCGGCTGAGCCACAGGCGCCAAGCCCTTCCCTGGGATCTTAACATAGACATGTACTTATGCATGTCTCTATCGTGAACATGAGCACATATTCAAAAGTCATTGAGTTACTGGAAAGTGCCAGCTGTCAGTCATGGAATCTCCTCTGTAAACAAGGAAAAGACATTACAAGATGCTATTTTCTTGCCTAATTTAAGAGCAGATAAAATCAGTAAGAAACATAAGGCAAATGTGCTTTTAATAGTATTTAGCCATGGGAAATGACCTCATTTTTAAGAGCCCCAAACTTAAGTATAGTTGTGAAAAACTATTTTTCCCTCTTTATATGAGATCTGATCCTTTAGAGTAGCTTTAGAGTAGTTCATGAAGGGTTTGAATTCCAATGCCAATACTTACTTACGTTTGACCTTGGGTAGATTAGTTGAATCTGTGCAAAGAGGAGTAATAATACCTATCAAAGGATTCAGTATAGTAAAGTAGGTAATGGATTAAAATAAAATGATTTATTTAATATGCTTAGTGGAGTATGTAGCATACAGTAAGTGTTCCTGTTATGGATGTTGAATTGATAATCTATAGTTTCTTCTCATTTTAAATAAGTTTTATGCTTATTTTGTTTTTATTCCCCTTGGTTATTTTCAAGTACTTTCTGTTTGGTATGAACAGGACCATCAAATCTTGAAAAGTTGATCTGTTACCAGAAATGTTTTGGTTTGTCAGTTACCACAAAGAGAGATCTAGTCATCTTAACATGAGAGAGGATGTTGGCCTGAAAAAATATATATATTTATGTATTTATTTAAATATTTTCCTCTTTCCAGAAACCCAACTATACATGACATTAAAGGAGATTAAATAACAAGAAAAGTATAAAAAGATAAAACCCACAAAGAGAATAGAAGCAGATTACCATGAATAAGAGATAATAAGGTCAGATGATAGAGTGGGAATCTATTCAGCTGAACGCAGCTGCAACCTAATTGCATACGGGGTGGGAGGGGGATACTAACAAGAAGCAAGCCATCATTCTTTACCTTCCTTGCTCGTAGAATGCCTGTAACTAGATTTGAAGCCCTCAAGCTAGACTATAGCAGTTTCTTCTCTAGAGAATTGACTCTGTAGAAGAGACCTGCTGATATCTGTACTTGCGAGTTTCCCAAGCAAAACGTGAGCTTACCATGTGGTCATTCATTGAACCCACTGTGCAGTGTGCCTCACCAGTGCGCACTAAGCCTCATCTGATAGTCTGTGATTGTCAGATGTAAGCAAGCTAAAAGAAAGTAACTGCATAAAAGAAGTTGGAGGAAATAGATGACACAGGGAACAGAAAGGACCTAAAAAGAATAAAAATGTGAACAGACCTCAGTTGATTAAGATACTGAATTCTCTAGACAAGAATAACATGCCTACAAAGGAAGAGGGCGGGAGAGAGAGCAAATAGGTAACAAGAAGCAGTGCTTGGAAATAATATGACAGATTAAATAATGTTCATGAGAAGGGCTGGAAGATAAGATTAAGTCTTCCAGAAAGTAAAACCAAGAGATAAAGAGATGGAAAGTTGAAAGGAAAATAAGAAAATTATATGATCAACCAAGGAAGTTTAAAATTTGCCTAAAAGTTCCGAATAGAGGACAGGAGCATTGGAGAAGAATACGTTTTATCAAAATTTCCCCAAACTAAAAAAAAAACCTTTAGTTGCTTGGTTGAATGAAAAACATAAACTCCTTCCATTGAGTAGAATTGCTTCTGTTAACCCTGTGTTAACCTGGCCTTCATCTGCTTCTCAGTGATGTGTTTGCATCCTAAGCTGCCCAGAAAAAGTTTAGTCTTTGAGAAAGTTTTAAGTGATATTACTGTTATTTAGATGCTATAATTGGCACCGTGCTCAAAATCTAAGGGTGACAAAGTATTAATTTTGCTACAAAAAAAGTATAGTTGAAAAAATTAAGCCTTAAAAGCTATGTGAACATGTTTATGCATTCTTGAATTCATTCCTTCCAGAAGCATTTGTGGATGAATTACCATGTGTCACATCCAGCACTGGCCCTTGCAGACTCACATTTCATATGCCCTTTCTGTAGTAGCAAAGCTACTGTCCAGTGAGCAGTGTAGGTTTGGGGTTGCATATATATTTCACTTTGGTGTGAGGGAACACAGAGCACGAAGGAGGAGTTCCTATCCACGGGCCAGACGGTTTAATAGAGTATGAGTTAGGCAAATAAAGGAGCAGCAAAGAAAGATCCCCCCACCCCCTGGCACAGAGTGCAGAAGTGAGGGTCGAGGGTAACCAGTGAAAACTCAGAACTAGAGGAAGAAGCAGAAAAGGTGAGGCTGGAGCGATAAGTGGGACTCCATATGGTGTGGAGTTTTGAATTTACCTGAAAGTTTTAGAAAGCTATTGAGACATTTTAAATTGGTTAGTGATGTGATCACATAGATATTTCCTGTGTTAGGGAAGTAGATCAATGTATAGAATAAGGAATGGGGGGTAGTTATAAAATGAAGGAAAAAAATTAGGAGGCTACTGCAACAATCTAGGTGAGGGGACTTGAACTAAGGCAGTAAAGGGGGATGGAGAAAGTGAAAGGGCAGTGTGGCAGGGTGTGATGCTGATGAGACTGATGTTGTTAGGGAAGAGGAGTGAGGCATGGCCCCCAAATCTGGCTAGAGTATTGGTACAAGTATTGTTTACCAAAATAAACAATAAAGAGGAGTAAGGGTTTATAGAAGTAAGATTGTGTTTTCAGTTTGGATGTACGAAATTGGAGAATCATCTCTTGACGTTCACATGGAGGTGTCCAGTGAGCAATTGGATTTCTAGCTGAAACATAGAAAAGAGAAGATGGCCTTCAGTTTAGAGTTTAGAAGGTGTCTTACTGTGTTTTGCACTGTTATAAAGGAGTACCTGAGGCTGGGTAATTTAAAGAGAAGAGAGAGTTATTTGGCTCCTGGTGCTACAGGCTGTACAAGAAGCATGGTGCCAGCATCTGCTTCTGGTGACGCCTTGAGGAAGCTTGCCGTCATGGCACAAGGGGAAAAGGAGGAGCCATCGCATAGGGAGTGGGGGAAGTGAGAGGAGTAGATGTCCGGCCCTTGAGCAGAAGAAGCCATTCCTGAGGGCTCTGGCCCCACATCCAAGATTCGAACATTTGAGATCAGATTTCAGACACCCAAACTATGTTGGAAAGTGAAGACATGGGAGACGGAGGAGATGAGACGAGACCTCAGACATCCTGGAAAACACTGACTTGCATAGGTGAACAAAAGCAGAGACATGACTGGAAAGCAGAAAAGAGGGGTGTCCTGGGAGAAGAATCTCAGAATAGTCCTTTCTCTTAATTTTACCTTCCAAGTTTTAGAAATACATACTGGTAATTTTTAAGACTTACAGCATCTGCCCTGATAGACATGACTGTGACCACATATCCCTTTCTCCCCCTCTCTGTTGTACTGGAGCAGTGGGCCCCATTGCTCATGGTGACTCTGCTTAGGCTCTGTGGCCATCATGGGGCTTCATCTTCTTTATTGGCCAAGTTCAAGAGCTTGGTCCAAGTAAGATGTTCTGTTAGTTAGAGAGGTTGGTTTAAGAAAGGGATTAGAACTTTCAGTGATGCCAGGGGAATTAGTTTGGAGACATCAGGGACACTTTCCTGGTTTTTTTTTTTTTTTTTTTTGACACAGAGCCTCAAGCTGTCACCCTGGATAGAGTGCTGTGGCATCACAGCTCACAGCAACCTCCAATTCCTGGGCTCAAGCGAGTCTCCTGCCTCCGCCTCCCAAGTAGCTGGGACTACA
>CAUYON010005962.1:0-32771 GCA_963573935.1 Arctocebus calabarensis | reverse complement strand
CTTTAACAAATATGAAATGTCCATCTTTATCCTTCCTTACTTTGGTTGGTTTAAAGCCTATTGTATCTGCAAATAAGATTGCAACACCTGCTTTTTTCTGTTTTCCATTTGCCTGGAATATAGATGACCATCCCTTCACCTTGAATCTAAATTTTTCTTTTAAGGTAAGATGTGATTCTTGTATGCAGCTTATATCTGGCCTGAGTTTTTGTATCCAGTCAGCAAACCTATGCCTCTTTAGAGGACAGTTTAAACCATTCACATTAATTGAAACCAATGATAAATCTTGAGAACATCTAGTGGACATTTTTAATCCTTTTGTTGCTGTGTGAGTTGGACTTGTATTAAAATTTTCTGTATGAGTTTACTTTTGCATAGAAGGATTACGCTGGTTATTATGGAGTATAGGTCTGAGAATATCCTGGAGAGGTGGTTTAGTTATGCGAAATTTCTTCAACATGTGGATGTCATTAAAGTATTTAATTTCTCTATCATAAATGAAGCTCAGTTTACCTGGATACAAGATCCTGGGTTGAAAGCTATTTTGTTCTAAGAGATTAAAAGCCGATGGCCATTCTCTTCTCACTTGAAAAGTTTGATGAGAGAGATCTACAGTTATTCTAATATTCTTCCCTTTTTAGGTTATCGATTTCTTGCGTCTGGTTGCTTTCAAAATTTTCTACTTCACATTTACTTTAGTGAACTTAATTATGATGTGCCTGGGATATCCTATTCGGGATGAGTCGTGCTGGGGTTCTGAAACTGTCTACTATCTGAATTTCAGAATCTCTTGGCATGTCTGGAAAGTTCTCTTTCATAATCTCATGAAAAAGGGTTTCTGTGTCTTGTGAAACTGCTTCATCACTTTCGGGGATCCCTGTGAGGCAAATATTGGTTTTCTTTAAGTTATCCAAGAGCTCTCTGAGAGAGTGATTTGTTTTTTGCCTTCCATTTCCTAGCTCTTTGGAGGCTTAAGAGCGTTTGAAACCTTTGTCTTCCATGTCAGAAATCCTTTCTTCTGCTTGGTCCATTCTGTTACTGAGGGATTCTACTGGATTTCTCAGATCTTTATGGGCTGCAACATCTTGTCTCAATGTGTCAAAATCTTTGGTCATTTTGTCTTTGAATTTGTTGAATTCTTGAGACATCTTTTGGGTCATCTTTTGAATTACTACTTGTAGTTCTAATTCGATCTTTTCCTCCATTCCGCTGATCTTATTTGCAATCCAGATTCTGAATTCGATTTCAGACATCTCAGCCATTTGCCTATGCAGGAGATCTTGTGTTGTGTCTGCCTTGTTGTTACTTAGAGTGGTTGGTCTAGTCTGATTATTCATATTGCCAGAGTTTTTCAGTTTATTCTGTCCCATGGTTGTTTTTCACCATTGAGTCTGGCCCTTCAAGTGGTGGGTGCAGGGCCGTGTGGTTTTCCGGGAAGTTTTTGGCCTTGGTGGGTCTGCAGAGAGGGCAGGCAGTCACCGGAGGGGTTCCTGCAAGAAGGCTGGTCTGCAGAGCCCCCATGGGTGCCAGGCAGAGGCCCGCACAGTTACCAGGAGTGACCCTGGCCAGTTGCCCAGTGGTCACAGGTGGAGTCCCTGGCAGAAAGCAGACCTACAGAAGCCCAGGAAGTGTGGGATGCAGGGCCATGAGGTCTCCGGGAGAGATCCTGGCTAGGGGCAGGCCTGCAGAGGCCCCATGGGTGCCAGGTGGAAGTCTGCTGGGTCACCAGGACCGTCCCTGACCAGGAGTGGACCTGTGGAGGATTGGCTGTTGCTGGCAGAGTCTGCAGGAGATGGCAGGTCTGCAGAAGTCCGGCAAGCATGGGGCGCAGGGCCAGGTGGTCGCCGGGTATGTTCCTTGCCCGGGGTGGGCCTGCAGAGGCCTGGAGGTTGCAGGCGAAGTTACTGGTAGAAGGCAGGCCTACAGAAGCTCTGCAAGCTCGGGTGTGGGGTTGCATGGTCACCAGGGGATTTACTTACCAAGGGTGGGCATGCAGGGGCCCTGTGAGTGCCAGACAGAGGCCTGCATGGTTGCCAGGGGTGTTCCTGGCTGGGAGCAGACCGGCAGAGGCCTGGTGTTCACCGGCAGAGTGTCTAGCAGATGGTGGATCTGCGGAAGCCCAGCAAGCACGGGCATAGGGCCAGGCTGTTGCTGGGAGCATTTCTGGCCGTGGGCTGCCCTGCAGAGGCCTGACGGTTGCAGGCAGAGTTCCTGGCAGAAGGAGTATCTGTGAAAGCCCTGCAGATTTGGGGTCCACATGGCCGCATGGTAGCCAGTGGATTTACTGGCTGGGGGTGGATCTGTGGGGGCTCTGCGAGTGCCAGGTGGAGGCAGGTGCAGTTGCCGGGGGAGTTCCTGGCAGGGAGCAGACCTGCAGAGGCCTGGCGGTCGCCAGCAGAGTTTATAGCAGACAGAAGGTCTGCGGAAGCCCGGCAAGCATGGGAACTGGGCCAGACAGCTGCCAGAGGAATTCCTGGCTGGGGGATGGGCCTGCAGAGGCCTGGCTGATGTAGGTGGAGTTCCTGGCAGAAGGCAGGCATGTAGAAGCCTTGCAGACTCCGGGCGCAGGGCTGCACGGTCGCCAGGTGATTTAGTGGCCAGGGGCCGGAGTGCGGGGGCCCTGCAGATGCCAGGCGGAGGCCCGCGCAGTCGCTGGGGGAGTTCCTGGCCTGGCGAGGACCTGCAGAGCCTGGCAGTTGGCAGCAAAGTTTCTAGCAGACAGTGGACCTGCAGAAGCCCAGCAAGCATGGGGCACAGGCCCAGGCAGGTGCCGGGGGAATCCCTGGTTGAGGGGTGGGCCTGCCTGCAGAGGCCTGGTGGTTGCAGGCAGAGTTCCTGGCAGAAAGCAGGCCTGTGGAAGCCCTGCAAGCTTGGGCGTGGGGCCGCATGTTTGCCAGGGGATTTACTTGCCAGGGGCAGACCTGCAGGGTCCCTGCAGGTGCTAGGCAGAGACTTGTGTGGTCACTGGGGGAGTTCCTGGCTGGGGGAAGACCTGAAGAGGCCTGGCAGTCGCCGACAGAATCTCTAGCAGACGGCAGACCTGCAAAAGCCCGACAAGCACGGGGGTAGGGTCAGGCAGGTGCCAGGAGAGTTCTTGACTGTGGGCTGCCCTGCAGAGGCCTGACAGTTGCAGGCAGAGTTCCTGGCAGAAGCAGTACCTGCGAAAGCTTTGCAGGCTTGGGTACAAGGTCACACAGCTCCAGGGGATTTACTGGCCAGAGGCAGATCGGTGGGGGCCCTGCAGATGACAGGCGGAGATCAGGGCAGTCACCGGGGGAGTTCCTAGCCAGGGGCAAGCCTGCAGAGGTCTGGCGGTGCCGACAGAGTTTCTAGCATATGGTGGGTCTGCGGAAGCCCGGCAAGCACAGGCTAGGCCAGACAGCTGCCAGAGAAATTCCTGGGCTGGTGATGGGCCTGCAGAGGCCTGTCAGTTGTAGGTGGAGTTCTTGGTAGAAGGCAGGCCTGCCAAAGCCCTGCAAGCTCAGGGTGCAGGGCCGCACAGTCACCCAGGGTTCCGGCCTGCAGGGACCCTGCACGTGCCAGGCAGAAGCCCACATGGTCACCGGGGAGGAGTTCCTGGTTGAGGGCAGACCTGAGGAGGCTTGGCCGTTGCAGTCAGAGTTTCTAGTAGACGGCAGGCCTATGGAAGCCCGGTAAGCACAGGGCGCAGGGCCAGGCACTTGCCTGCGGCTTCCCTGGCTGGAGGGGGAAAGGGTCATTTCTTAAACTGATGGAGGCCATCTATAGTAAACCTACAGCCAATATCGCACTGAATGGAGTTAAATTGGAACCATTTCCACTTAGGTCAAGAACCAGGCAACGTTGCCCATTATCTCCACTGCTCTTTCACATTGTAATGGAGGTTTTAGCCATTGTAATTAGGGAAGAAAAGGCGATCAAGGGTATCCACAAAGGGTCAAAATAGATCAAACTGTCCCTCTTTGCAGATGATATGATTTTACATCTGGAAAACGCCAGGGATTCTATTACAAAACTCTTAGAAGTGATCAAGGAACACAGCAGTGTCTCAGGTTACAAAATCAACACTCATAAATCTGAAGACGTTATATATACCAATAATAGTCAAGCTGAAAAAACAGTCAAGGACTCTATTCCATTTACAATGTGAAAGATCTCTATAAAGCAAACTATGAAACTCTAAGGAAAGAAATAGCTGAAGATGTCAACAAATGGAAAAACATTCCATGCTCATGGCTGGGAAGAATCAACATTGTTAAAATGTCCATACTACCCAAAGCAATATACAATTTCCATGCAATCTCTATTAAAGTTCCATTGTCATATTTTAAAGATCTCAAAAAAATAATTCATCATTTTATATGGAATCAGAAAAAACCTCAAATAGCCAAGACATTACTCAGAAATAAAAACAAAGCAGGAGTAGTTACACTACCAGAACTCAGACTGTAGTATAAATCGATAGTGATCAAAACAACATGGTACTGGCACAAAAACAGAGAGGTGGATGTATAGAATACAATATAGAACCAAGAGATGAACCTCACTACTTACCATTATTTGATCTTTGACAAGCCAATTAAAAACATTCAGTAGGGAAAAGATTCCCTATTTAACAAATGGTGCTGGGTGAACTGGCTCGGAACCTGTAGAAGACCGAAACTGTACCCACACCCTTCACCTTTAACTAAGATAGACGCTCACTGGATTAAAATTTTAAACTTAAGACATGAAACTATAAAGATACTAGAAGAAAGTACAGGGAAAACTCTGGAAGGAATAGGCCTTATATTTTATGAGGGCTAATATTTTATGAGGAGGATGCCCCGGGCAATTGAAGCAGCATCAAAAATACACTACAGGGACCTAATCAAACTAAAAAACTTCTGTACAGCCAAGAACACAGTTAGTTAAGCAAGCAGACAGCCCTCAGAATGGGAGAAAATATTTGCAAGTTATGTCTCTGACAAAGGTTTAATATCCAGAATACACAGAGAAATCAAATATATTAGCAAGAAAAGAACAAGTGATCCCATCTCAGGGCGGGCAAGAGACCTGAAGAGAAACTTTTCTGAAGAAGACAGGTGCATGGCCTACAGACACATGAAAAAATGCTCATCATCCTTAATTATCAGAGAAATGCAAATCAAAACTACTTTGAGATATCATCTAACTCCAATAAGATTAGCCCACATTTCAAAATCCCAAAACCAGAGATGGTGGCATGGTTGTGGAGAAAAGGGAACACTTCTACGTTGTCAGTGGGAATGCAAACTAGTACGTTCCTTTTGGAAGGATGTTTGGAGAATATTTAGAAACCTAAAAATAGAACTGCCATTCTATCCTATAAATCCTCTGCTAGGTATATATCCAGAAGACCAAAAATCACATTATAAAAATGATATCTGTATCAGAATGTTTATTGCCACCCAAATCATAATAGCTAAGTAATGGAGAAAACCCAAGTGCCCATCAACCCATGAATAGATTAATAAATTGTGGTATATGTACACCATGGAATATTATGCAGCCTTAAAGGAAAATGGAGACTTTACCTCTTTCATGTTTACATGGATGGAGCTGAAAAATACTCTTCTTAGCAAAGTGTCTCAAGAATGGAAGAAAAAGTATATAATGTACTTAGCCCTACTATGAAACTAATTTATAACTCTCATATGAAAGCTATAACTCAATTACAACACAAGAATTTGGGAAAGGGACAAGGGAGGGGAGGGGAGGGGTGAGGATGGGTGGAGGAAGAGTAATGAGTAATTGATTTGTCCGCATTTACAGGACATCTTAGAAGGGTACAGGTGAAACTTACTAAAGGTAAAATATAAATGTCTGTACACAATAACTAGAAAATGCCATGAATGTTATATCAATCAGTTCGATGAAAATATTTCAGATTGTATATAAAACCAACACATTGTACTCCACGACTACATTTATGTACACAACCATGATATAATAAAAAAATAAGGAAAAAAAAGTATGAACAGTATGTATCTATACTTCTAAATAAGCAGTTCTCAACCGGTGGGTCGTGACCCTCAGCAACTATATTAGAGGGTCATGTCATTAGGAAGAGTGAGAATCACTGTTCTAAATTATCAACCCAGATTTTTGTTTACAGTGAACCCTGAATCAATCTCCTCTGAAAAACTTCTAACTGCCTTCTCATAACACTTTCCATTCTCAGCAGGCAGTAGATGGGCATGGTAGGCATCCCTTTTCCTTAATGGCAGTTAGAGCTTCTGAGAGGGAGGATTAATACAGGGTTCCTGCACTCAATGCCACATTGATGTCATTCTGTTAATTACCCTCACTGGTTTTCATTGATGTAATTTTGTGATTTTGTTAATGATTCTGTGCTTTTTGCCTAACCAGAAGGAGAGCTGACCTATGAAAACGGACGAGACAGACAACTGCGAGTTTCTCCCTTACCCTGTACAAGAATATCTTAAACTGAAAAGGTTGGGAATATATAGGAGACCAAGCTCCAGGCGTGTAGAAGTGGCCACCAGTTCTTGAGGGAGGCACTGGCAGTGAGACAATCTCCTAGCTAGCATGGAGATGTTTGCAGCCCGGATATAAGCCTCAAGCAACTGCATGCTTTAATGAGATGAGATCAGTTGCTCATTAGCAAGCAGTTGTTGAACCTTGGACATTTGTGGTGCAACAGGGTGGTAGTCAAGCCCGTGGGAAAAGAGCCCTTATCAATCATTAAGCAATCATGTATCCTAGTACATGGTCCCCCACACCTGCTGTATAATGCTTCAATAAAGAGACATGACAGAGGTCACTTGGGGCTCTCCCTGCACCTATGGGAAGCCCACCTCTTACGTGCTTGTGCCTTCAATCTGTATCCCAGCTGTTTTTATTCATGCAGGGACAGGGTGCCCACAGCAGGCACTGACATCAGAGTCTGGTGAAGATATCTTTTTCTATATCAATAACATCCATATCCACTGATATTTTAAATCCTTACTCCTACAAGCATCTGCTTCCATGGTTTTTATTAGCAGATATAATAGTGATGCACAGTTGTCAACAATACTAGAAAAAATTCTGTACCAAGTAGTATGTTTAAGGAGTCCCAAGGCTCTTTACTCCAAAAGTGGACATTCTGGGCACTCTGCTTCTTGTTGCTAGGGAAACAAAAGATAAACTTGAACTGCCTCTGCTCTCAAAGATCTTCCAATCAACAGTAAAATAATTCAAAAAGTGATGTTATATAAAGAAAAATAGGGCGGTGCCTGTGGCTCAAAGGAGTAGGGCGCCTGCCCCATATGCTGGAGGTGCTGGGTTCAAAGCCAGCCCCAGCCAAAAACTGCAACAGAAAAAAAAAAGAAAGAAAGAAAATACAATGGTATGGAATGATCAACAAAAGACTTCCTTAAAGATCAAGAGGTAATGCTGAAATTTGCCTTGAAGGGTGGGTGGAATTTCAGTAGGTAAAGATGAAGAAATAATAAGAATGAATAAATGTATTAAAGTAAAAAAGCAAAAATATGACAACAATCCAACTTGAGTAGAGTATATGTTCCATGCAAGGAGATATGATTATACTTGAAAGTAGTGAAAAAAATAGCAATGAAACATAGTCGTGAAAAAAATCCAAAAAGTAATCACAAGTGAATTTTTGTTTGAGAAAATTATTTCAATGGCTCCTAGGGAATAATCAGACAATAATAGCAAATAAATGTCTGAAAAACAAAATCCTAAAGTATATGACCTATGGAAAAAAAAATTTTTAAGTGGTCTGCATAGTATTCCATGGTATACATATACCACAATTTATTAATCCATTCATGGGTCAATGGGCACTTGGCCTTCTTCCATTACTTGGCAATTATGAATTGAGCTGCAAGGAATAATCTGGTGCAAATATCTTTGTTGCAGAGTGATTTTTGGTGTTTTGGATATACTCCTAGTAGAGGAATTGCAGGATCAAACGGCAGGTCTATTTTTAGATCCCTGAGTGTTCTCCAGACTTCTTTCCAAAAGGAACATATTAGCTTGCATTCCATCAGCAGTGCAGAAGTGTTCCCTTTTCTCCACATCCACTCCAACATCTGTAGTTTTGGGGTTTTGTGATATGGGCTACTCTTACTGGAGTTAGATGATATCTCATGGTGGTTTTGATTTGCATTTCTCTGATGATTAAAGATGATGAGCATTTTTTTCATGTCTGTAGACTATGCACCTGTCTGCTTCCAAGAAGCTTCTGTTCAATACCTTGCACCCTTCAAAAAAGAAGGAGATTTGGGCAGCACCTGTGGCTCAAAGGAGTAGAGCACCGGCCCCATATACCGGAAGTGGCAGTTTAAAACACGGCCCTGGCCAAAATCACAAATAAATAAATAAATAAATTTTAAAAAAGATGGAGACTTTAACTCTTTTATGTTTACATGGATGGAGCTCGAATATATTCTTAGTAAAGTATATCAAGAATGGAAGAAAAAGTGCTCAACATATTTTATGAAACCAATTTATATTTGCTCACACTTTCTTATGAAAGATAGATCACAACTATAGCCCAGGATGAAGTAGAGAAATGCTGGGGGAAGGAAGGGGAGGGGGGAGGCTTGATAGAGAGAGGGTAAACAGTGGGACCACATCTATGGAGCGTATTGCTAGGGTACAAGTCAAATCTATCAAGTGTAGAACATAAATGTCTTAACACAATAATCAAGTAAATGAGGAAAAAGGTATATTAATTACTTTGATGTAAGCATTCCAAATTGTATAAAAAAATCAACACGTCGTACCCCACAAATGCATAAATGTATTCATGATCTATGTGTATATGACTTAATAAAAGGAAAAAAAGAAAATTGATCTGATACAAGAATATAAAGACAGATTAATGGTTAAGGGTAATCTAACTGAAACAAAACCTAACATATACTGAACATTAACAGGTAAAAAAGGGATCCATAACAGATAATTGAGATGTAATGAATCAGTACAAAAAATGTTATTGTAGGCTCAGTGCCTGTGGCTCAGCAGGCTAAGGCACCAGCCACGTACACCTGAGCTGGCGGGTTCAAATCCAGCCCGGGCCTGCCAAACAACAATGACGGCTGCAACCAAAAAATGGCCGGGGTGTTGTGGCGGGTGCCTGTGGTCCCAGCTACTTGGGAGGCGGAGGCAAGAGACTCGCTTGAGCCCAGGAATTGGAGGTTGCTGTGAGCTGTGATGCCACAGCACTCTATCCAGGGTGTCAGCTTGAGACTCTGTCTCAAAAAAAAAAAAAAGTTATTGTAGGAAATCAATATATTAAAAAAGTGCAGATTCTTATATCACAAAATATATGAAAATAAATTGACATATTAAAAAGTCGATTGTCAAAACAAAACTTTCAAAATAAATTTGAAGTTAATATTTAATACTGTGAAAATGGAAGACTTTTTCTAAGCATAAGAACAATAAAATAAATTTCATAACAAATGTAAAGCTTTAAATTCACAAATACTTAGTGTCTGCATATTAGCAGCACCATAGGCCAAATCAAATGAGAAAGGTGAAGTCAGGAAAATACTTGTATTTATGAATAAGATAGGATTCATATTAATATTCTCCTTTCTATTCCCTTCATCTATGCAAAATTACTCATTTTTTGGAGTTTAAATCAAGGTCTACTTCACCCATGTCATATTTCTTAAGTATTTCAGCCCTCAGTGATAGTCCATCACTTACAGTATATATTCCATATTTTGGTACTTAATTATACATTATCTGGCATAATTCTTGGCACTATATGTGTAAGCTTGTCTTGTAGATTAGATCATGAATTACTTAAGGCAGGGCCACGTATTATAGTGTTTCTGTGATATCTGGAACCCAGGTTTGTGCTAAGCTCATGGGAGGTATGAAATTATTATTCATATAACAATTGACTGGCAATATCATCCTTCCCAAATATATATCAGAGAATGATAAGGGAGTGTGTATGCTCTTTTCCAAGTTGTCCAGAAAAAAAAAATTTCAACTGCTTTCAGAAATGTAATAGAACTGTCAAAAAGCACATAAAACGAACTGTTTAAATAGTGAAATGTAAGTTACAAATTTGTTTTCTTACTAGCAGGGTAAAGTATCACAATATGTTTTTTAGGATAGAAGATAAAACAAAACAAAATGTAAGGTCTGAAAAACCTCAGCTAACCAACACAACTCAATTATGCCCTTTGATTCTAGCTTGTTTGATTCTTGCTAGTGTTCCCATGTGAGTGAATTAATTTATTTATGTAAATTCCCATAGTTGCATATTTCAGCTGTACATAATGGTGGACATCCTTTGATAACTGATGTTTTTAAAGCATTGTCAAAGCCAAAGTTTCTTTTTTTCTCCCTACAGATCATGTAGTTGTTTTCACTTTCCAACAGATATTATCAATTCTCTCTCTCTTCTCTTCCCTGGTTAAGAATTCCTGAGTTAGGAGTGGTGCCTCTGGCTCAGTGAGTTGGGCACCGGCCCCATATAAAGAGGGTTCAAACCCGGTCCTGGCCAAACTGCAAAAAGAAAAAAAAATAGCTGGGCGTTGTGGCGGGCACCTGTAGTCCCAGCTACTCGGGAGGCTGAGGCAAGAGAATCGCCTAAGCCCGAGAGCCAGAGGTTGCTGTGAGCTGTGATGCCACAGCACTCTACCAAGTGTGATGAAGTGAGACTCTGTCTCTAAAAAAAAGGAAAAAAAAAAGAATTCCTCCGTGAATAAGACAGCAATAGTACTAATTCCCTCATGATTAAAAGCAACCAGTATGTCTTGGTTCAGACACATGGATTACTTGAATCCCCATCACAAATGTATTCTAGCCACTATGCCTACCTTCTTCCTTTATCTTCAATTTTCTTTGTTTATACTCTGCTCCAGATTGGGGAATAAGCAAGTTTAATGTTGACTTTTACATCTATTCCCAATGTTCAACAGTTTCATGGCCCCAGTAATGAACCAGTTTTAATTTTCTAAACTGTGATCTCAGTACTCAGTGGATTACAGTAAAGATTCTCTGACCAAGATATTGGATATGAGATAAATAAGGCTTTCCTTTTAAAGTACATGTACATAAAATCAATACACAGGAAGCCTGAGTATAGATCTGTAAGGTCCCTACAAAGATTCACAATGGGTGCTGTGCTAGTTATTATTTTTCATTCCCCTCTTCACAACCACCACCAATATCCATCTTCACCTTTTCTCTTTCCTGCTTTCTTCCCTGGAAGGCTGACTTGTGTGGACTGTATCCTCTCCTTTCAGCTGACTTTCCATTTGGTTAGGTAAACAGGAGGTAGCAGAAAAAAATTTTAGGTTAAGAGAAGAAAAATGTCAGAGTTTTTCTTCCTGATGTCCTTGTTACTTCAGCACCTTGTCGCCAGCAATACTTGAGCCCCTCTGTTGGTTATACTTACAGCTGGGCAGAGTCTCCGTGGTTCCCAGTTTCACACAACTGCTATAATACCTACAGGATTAGCAATGACAGCAACTTCTAACTGTTGCTAGTTTCTGGATGAATCACTTGAACCATCTGGAGTGTACTATTTCCTGCTGGGACTTTGACTGATACGGTCTCCAAAGCCCACACAGGATTTGACTTTAATTTGCTAGAATTTAATATCAAATCAAAGAACTTCAGGAGGTGGTGGGAAAAGATCAGTCATTAACATAGGAAAAGGAAGGGCAGCACCTGTGGCTCAGTGGGTAGGGCACTGGCCCCAAACCCAGCCTCGGCTGAACTGCAACAACAACAACAAAAAACATAGGACAAGGAGCTTCACAGAAGCAAAGGTAGGCAGAGTCTATATGTCCAAGAGATAAAGGGCCTGAATTGATTACCTTTTAATAATTACAGTTATCTCTAGTGTGAAAATGAGGTCAGAGTATTTCTTCCAACAGAGTCAAGACTTTTAGTACCAGTGGTAAGCCCAATTATTATCTATCCTAACTTGATAACATGAAAAATTCAAAATATCTAATGTTCATTGTTTTGATTCCATTTTCACCAAGCAATATTTTTACTATAATTTGTGTTCCATTAAGTGCCTACAGAGAAGGAAGATGCTGGTCAGGCAAACTTTAAGTGTTTCAGCAACTGTGATTGATTTTTTTTTTTTTTATCACTGGGAATAATAAACAGTCATTATATTTTTGACTGTTTTGATGATTTGGTTAAATTCAATTGCTTTCTGAAGAAACTGGTCTTCTTTAGATGTGTTACTAATTTCAGGTTTCTGAAGTTAAGGCCCTTGACCATCTGCATTTCTGCATGTGACTTGCTTTCATCATTTTGAAATTCTGCATTTTAATACCTAATATGCTTAATAACACTTAGAAAAATATAGGCTGCTAGACTAGGGGAAACAGTCCTATACCAGACCTGCTTCTTGGCAGGACATTGTAACAGAATATGGTAAAGGTCTTACAGAGAGTCTTATCTGTGTGCCAGAAAGTACCTACCTGATTGCTCAGGGGGCGAGGAACCTGCATCCTCAAAGCCACATGTAGCCTTGTAGATACCCAATTGGGGTCTCCCAACTGAACCCAAACTTCACAGACTGGATGAAAAGGTATCACTGAAGGATCCAGAAGGCCACATGTGGCCCCAAAGCTGTAGGTTCCTCATCACTGCTGGTAATAAATGGACTAGACCTATTACATTTAAAGCCACTAAATGACATTCAGGGTTCTGGTAAATAATAAATAAAAGTGCCTCTCTGTGCCATGCAAAGAGTATTTTCACAGTCAATACTTCACTTTTTAGGCTACCATAGTGTCCATGACAATTTGTCATAATTATTTATATTCTGACCTGTTCTCCAATTTTTTTTATAATCCTGAATATCTGGTTCTTGCCATAAATACCAATATTCATGATATTTTACATGATTATACCAGTCTTGCCCATTTACGATTACTTTGTCATTTAGTTTGTCTATTATATTCCATGCCAATATGTTAGTTAAAATACCTTTCAGATGGATGTTTCTGTGTATTTTGTGGGTTTTCAGGAGAATAAAATGACAGGCAATTCTTTTGTGTTGTATAATCATCTTGCTCTCAGACCTGCGGTGTCATTTGTTGTAATTATTTTGTATGGTAATTCACTCTACAATGTCCAGAACATCTGTTCCTCTCCCTGTTACCCCCACATATTTAGACTTGTAAACCAAATCTTTGATGTGAAATACATTTTTTAAGAAATATAATACCCTATTTTTCTATGGGACTGAGTACATAGTTATACATGTAGTAAGAATAAAAAGCTTTCAAACATCAAAAGCCTTCTCCAAAATCAGTTGTGATGATTTAAGAATACGTGAATCCTCCTAAAATTCTCCTAAGCATGTTGCATATACTCTACAAGAAAAGCCAAAAAGCTTGCAAAATCATTTTAGCTTTTGTTTAATAAGCCTGATTGTTCAAATGAATTGGAGACATCATTGACAAACCAGAAAAGGCCCTTTAGTTTCTTTTGAATTATGTGGGAGAGTTGAAGAAATTGGATTGGCTAGTAAGCCGTCATTCTCTTCTATAACACACAGAGGAGATATATTACTTATTCCTTATTCAATTCCTGTCCTTTTCCTTTCCCAGTTTGCTTCTGTGAGATTTCTAATGATCCTCTACTAACAACAATAACAGCTGCAGCAGTGGCAGCAGCAGCAACAGCAGCTATCAATTATATACTGTCCCCATACTATACACTTAGCAGTTTTCTAAGCTATTTACAATAATTAAATTGCTACCTCTTTCCTCAATGTTGTGAGGCAGATACCAGTATTTCTCCATTTTACAGATGAGGAAAATGAAGATCAAGACAGGTTAAATAATTTGCCCATGTTCATATAGCTTGTAAGTTGCTGCTTTTATATTCAAACCCGAGTCCATTTGGTTCTGGATGCTAAGTACATAGCCATGGTATAACTGTAACAGTGTCTTATGGAAGTAAATCAGCAACATTACCTTGTTTTCTGGGAGATTATTGATACTATATGATTTTAAGGTGCATAATTATCTCAAAATTTATTTTTATCACTTGCTAAAGGTTAAAGGACCTATAACCAAAATAAGCAACAATGAGCATTTTGTGCAGCTTTAAGAGGATTTTAAATCATACATTAATAAATTCTGACATTATAGTAAGTCTTAGTCCATTCAACTTGCTAGTACAAAATTGTATAGAATGAGTGGTTTGTAAATATAAATTTATTTCTTAAGGCAGGGAAGTCCAACATCTAGGCACCAGTAGATTTGTTGTCTAGTGAGGACCTATTTCCCAGATAGCCATCTTTTTGCTGTAACCTCACATGATGGAAAAAGATGAGGGATCTCTCCCTTGCTTCTTTTGGGGCACTGCTCCCATGACTTTATCACTTTCAAAAGGTCTCACTTTCTAGTACCATGACCTTGGCGATTAGGTTTTCAATACATGAAATTTGAAGGGACATAAACATTCGATCCATTGCACAGCATTTGTGGAATATGTATTAGAGCCTATTTATTGCAAATAAATAATCACTTTCTTTAAGTCCTAGAAGCTAAGGAGATGCAATTTTCTACACAGAATATAGCCTAGAACTGTGATAACACAGGGGTGAAAATAAACTGTATTTATGTTACTATCAGAAATTAAAAGTAAAATAAATTTATAGAAAGCACTAGAAAACAGAACCCATTTTCCTAATTTTTGTTTGGATATAACCAGTTTATGATATCAGACAAATCAATTATCTTTTCTGGGTCTCCAATTTTTCAACCATCAAATGGAGGAATTAGTATAATATCGCTGCTCTTCCCTTCCCTGCCCTGCCTTGCCTAAAATCCCCATCACTTGGTTAGCTAATGAGCTGCTTATAGATGACTGAAAATGCTTGTACTTCAAGCTCTAACTTGGTCCAATCTAGTACTTAACAGAAGCTAGAATATAAGGTTTATACAGAAAAAGAAATGACTTTTTAAACAAATATTTAGTAATACCTCACCAGAAAATGAGTATGGTTTTATGACAAGAGCATAATCATCAAGGGGCACAAATAAATTGATGGAGAATGAGAAACTCTACTCAGGAATCTCTTGCTGACTCTCTGGGGTGTAGGAAATGGGCTCTCATAATACTCAGATAGAATAAAGAAATCCCATCTGACATCTAGCTCAGACTTTATTAATGAGCATTTTTCACTTAGGATATTCACATGTAAATTCCTGGCTGCAGTTTCCTTTGTACTGTCCATGGATTCTGGTGAATTCCCTATTTGTCATTAGCAACTATAATTAAGCCAATCGTAGAGTCTTCAGTAAATGTTAAACTCCCCACTATCATGTGAGTTGGCATCATGGGCCTGTCCAAATTATAAACTGACATGCATATTGAACTTGCTCTGTCAAATAGCAAATCTCCTGTGGGCCAATCTGAAGTCTGGTAGGGAGGTTCCATTTGATTATTTAACAGGATTATTTAATTATTGATTGTCCTTAATTTGTTTCAAAGAAAATGAAACTCTTAGAAATGGCAGATATGATAGGATTCTCTCTTTCTTTTTTCCGCTAGTGAAAAGTCATATCCTGTATACTGCCTTATCTTATTCACAGTTTTGTCGTTAGGGTTCTGCTTAGATAACACTTTCACACTATAGCTATTGTAAACATTTCCACATAATTAGAGAAGAGGAAGCACGTGACTATCTTACCTGCTAGGTACTCTCTAAGATTACATTTAAGGAAAGCAGAAACCTTGCTAAGGTAATGTTGAACTACCAAGGATGAAGGGATTCTTATTAAAGAAGTAGAGACATCAGGTGTTGAAATTACGTTCCAAATGGAATTTCTTAACTCAAGAGATAAAAAGACCTCTAGTTCTATGTGAGCACCAATTATCTTACTTTAAAAGTGATGTATTTTTTCTTAGACAATCTGTATGTGTCTGTGTATAGGTGTGGGAATTTGTACATAATACAGTATGACACGTTAAAATTACATTAATCATAGATTGATTAGAAATGAGTTAACTACAAATAAAATTGTTTTGATTTAAATGTATCGGTATACACAAATCTTGAAAATTTTGCTCTAAAATTAGAAATCATTTTTCCACAATTATTTAGCACATTTCTTTGAAGTGATTACTAAACTACACATATGAAGACAAATAATGTACAGTAATGACAAGATGCTATTTATATCATTCTACTGAATAAATTTTCCAGAACTCCAGAAGGCATTTAATTACAATATTTTCATATTATGATTTAAAGTACCTTATACAAATCAACTGCTACAGCCTTCAGAGCTAAATATTGTCATGAAGGATGGTGGGGACATATGTCTCTTTGAGTTAACTTTCTTGGGATTTTGAAATTTGTGTTGGAATGTTCCCCCCCAATGTCTCTAATCTGTATAAAGCTCATTATATGCTACTATTAGAGCAGATTGCTAGAAACATTGACAGTTGGAAAGGCCTAATGACCAGCTGGATGAGAAAATTTCATGTAGTCAAAATGGTAAGTTTGCCAAAAATTTTATGTGCCATTTAATTGCTACAAACACAAATATCTAAACCTTGTTTTAAAATAAACTTTGCTTGATAAATAATTACATCATTTGGCGTGTGAAAGAACTCCAAAGGCTAAAAGGTATGCATATTCCATACTTGGAGACTATAATCTTCACTACCTAAATTTATTTTGAATTCACATACATTTTTTTCTTCAAACTAATTAAAAATGTAATATATAAAAATAAGAAAAGAAATCCTCTAATAATATAATCAGTGCCTATAAAACATTAAAAATATGCTAATGATTCAGGGAACAAAACTAAACCAGTAATATAGTGCTTTTTAGCATCCCCTGCACCCAATAGTTTAAGGAAACATTTCACTTTACAATTAGCCCTTTGGAAAAAATAATAACACTATTCTTACAGTGATTTTAAGTTTAAGTATTTCTTGGACATTATCACATTTGATTCTCATAACAATTTAGTGATACAGGGTTCCAAATCCTTGACTCTTCCCATTGACACCAGAATGCATTTATTTGAGAGAAAAATAACTTCTTAATTATCTTCTCCTTGCTCCTCAAATTTGCAACTTTTTTCACCAATTCCTGTAATTATTTCATTGCATTCATCTTAGACATAAGCCAACTGACTATTACCTCTCCTATCAATAATTTTACCTACATTCCTGCATCTGTTCCCATATAACAACAGTAGCATCAGGAACAACAGCTGGCATTTATCATATACTTGCTAAGCACTATTTCATACACTTCACCCATTCTAATGTATTTAATATTCATGACAACCCTCTAAGCTATGTGTTATTATTTCATTCCATTTTAGAGATGAGGAAATGTAGGCATTTGTCTAAGAACATACACACAAAAACAAAAAAACAGTGACAAATAATGCTTGAAACTAGGAAGTGTGTCTCCAGAGACTGACTCTAAACCCCATGCTCTATCTCCTGCATTGCTGCAGTTACAAAAGAAGTGTCTTCTCCAATTGTATTCCCTTGTGCCTTGAATCTTTTAACCCTTCTTACTTCACAAGAACTCTTCTCCTGTAATGATATCTTTCTCTAATTAGTTTCTTCCTCACTTCTGAACTAACCCAATTGTCATTCAAATATGCCTCACTGTTACTTATCCCAAAAATATAACAAATAAACAAACCAGAAGAGCCTCCATCTCTTTATTCTTCTTCAAAGGTAACAATCCTCCAAATACTTATCTATACTCATCTTCTTTGTAAAGCTCTTACTGAAGACACCACTGTCTTATATTGTGCCCAAGCCAATGGTGAAATAACTTATCTAATTTTATTGAACCATCAGCAGCACTTGGCATAGTTAACAATGCTCTCCTTGAGGTATCTTCTGTTTTGTTTGTTTGTTTTTTGAGACACAGCCTCACTATGTTACTCTGGGTAGAGTGCCATGGTGTCACAGTTCACAGTAACCTCAAACACTTGGGCTTAAGTGATTCTCTTGCCTCAGCCTCCCAAGTACCTGGGACTACAGGCACACACCATAATGCCCAGCTATTTTTTGGTTGTAGTTGTCGTTGTTTGGCAGGCCCGAGCTGGATTCAAACCCACCAGCTTCAGTGTATGTGGCTGGCGCCTAGCCGCCGAGCTACAGGTGCCGTGCCAGTATCTTCTGGTTTTCCGTCTATCTCTCCAGACAATTTTTATCAGCCTCTTTTGCTGGCCCTTCCTCCTCTATAAGATTTTAGAATTTGGAATGACCCAGAACTCTTTGTTTACTCCTTTTCTTTTCTATACTCTCCCTAAATTATTTCATCTAGTACTATGACTTCAAATACCATGTTATACCTATATCATCTATTTCAAATGACTCTCAAATACATAACTCCAGCCTCAACACTTTATGGAACTTCAGAAATCATAGAGCATATACAACTCACTATTCCACATTGCCACTTAGAATGTCTATTAGACCTCTCAACTTTAACCGATCCCAAATAAGACTATAATTTTGCTTCTTAATTTGTTCCCTACCAAATCTTCAGTTGAATAAATACAGTATCCTATAATGATATACAACTATTGTGTACCCATAATAATTAAAAATAAATACTTTTGAAATAAAATAAGCACCTCAACCCCTTATAACCACAATATGGTAAAGCTGGCTTTATATATCCTCAAATCAAAGAATGTTACACAAATTAAAATATGTAGACATATGATTTTTAAACTCTGTGACTTCTCTTCTCTACTCTCTCCCTCAGAATTCTTTTTCTAAATACCTTTGTGTACTATTCCTAGGGATTCTGTACCTAAGTACCACAAACTAGATAACTTAAAACAATATAAATTACTCTCTTATAGTTCAGAAGGCCAGAAGTCTGAAATCAAGGTGTCAGGAGGATTAGTTATTTCTGAAACCTCAAAAGGAGAATCTGAACCATGCCTCTCTTCTAGCATCTGGTGGTTGATGGCAATCTTTGACATTTCCTGGTTTATAGCTGCATCATTCTAATCTCTTTTTTTCTTTTTTATTAAATCACAGCTGTGAACATTAGTGCAATCAAGGGGTACTATGTACTGGTTTCATATACAGTCTGAAATATTTTCATCAAACTATTTAACATAGGCTTCATGGCATTTTCTCTTCCTCTGTCTTCAAATGGCCTTCCTCTCTATGTGTATGTCTGCCTTCAATTTTTTCTCTCCTTATAAGAACACCAATCATTGGACTTAGGTCCCACTATAATCCAGTATGACTTCATTTTCGTCTGTTTACATCTCCAAAGACCCTACTTCTAAATAAGGTCACATTACATATACTGGAGGTTAGGACTTTAGCATTTATTTTGGCAGGACACAACTTAATCCATAACATCTTAATTCAGATCGGTTACAATAGCTTGTGATTTACTTTGTTATTACGCATATGACACTTTGAGCTTCAGGCTTAACGAGGAATGAGTCTGAATTTTATAAATTTGGACTTACAATATCATTTTTCCTTAAAATGTATATTTGAGCCTCCAGCTAATATATGTCAAATATAGGAAATCCCAAGATTCCTGTTACTAACAGAAGCATGCTAGTCTAGCATTTTTTATTTTGATTTTTTGCCTTTTCTTTCCAAGAGACACAACCGTCTGTCTAACTCAGTTAAACAAACATCTTGGCAAATGAAGAGTACTACTGACATTCATTATGAAATTTGAGGGGGGGGGATCATTTTAATTAAATTAGATCCTCTAAAGATTGACAGAAGTAGCTGCCACTGGCACTATTTTGAATGTTGCAAGTACAGGGGTAACCTTTAGGGTATTCTCTTCTAATGAAATTAAGTTAGTATCTTCATAAAATACAGTCTGGAAGGAACATACTGAGTTGTCACTCTACTATTGGGCCAACATCATTGAGTTCTTATTTTAAGAGTATCATAAAGTCACGTGAATAAAAGTGTGATTCATTGGTTTCTCCTATCTTTCTCAGTACTATAGTGGTCTAGTGACCACAAATAGGTAATAGTTATTAAACTAGGCCACTCTGTGTAATGCTTTGCAATCATATAAAGAAAGGTGACTTTATAGAATTGCTTATTACGTGGGCTGTGAGTTGAGAATAGATGGTTACAATCCATTTAATGAAGTTCTCCTAAAAACCAAAAGCCTATAAAACGTGAAATATTAAAATTTCTTTCTGCTAAATCAAATGCTTTTTCACCATTCTAGGGTTATAAGTGCCATTTCCCTCTTAAATCTTTGAGGAAAACAAATCCTTTTTTGCTATTCATACCACTTATGAACAAGCTGTAGGTTTTAGTGAGACACAAGTCATTTACGCATATAATAAGCAGCTGTAAACTCTTTTGCACTCCTAATGTAGAGGTGTTTTGAATTTATGAATGATCCCAATCAGATAGAAACACCTCTATTTAGGCAGTATTTTAGGGAGGCAGGGTTCACTACAGGCCTATTTTATTTCATGCAATTTTTTATGTGTACACAATAGTTGTCTATCTTTATGGGACACGTGGTGTTTTGATACAAACATACAATCAGAGTAATTAAACATTAAATCAGAGTAATTGAGGTATCCATTGCCTCAAGTTTTTAACATTTCTTTGTGTTAGGAACATTCCAATTCCACTCTTTGAGTTGTTTTAAATTATACCCCAATTATTAGTGATTATAGTCACTTTTGTGTTACCAAATATTGTTCATTCTATCTACCTAACTTTATTTTTGTACCCAGTGTATCTCCTCCTCTCTTGGTACCTTTCCCAGACTCTCATAACTACCATTCTACTCTCTTTTTCCATTAGATCAATTGTTTTTTAATAATTTACTCTCACATATGAATGAGAATGTGAGATTTGTCTTTCTATGCTGGGCTTATTTCACTTAACATAATGTTCTCCAGTTCCATTCATGTTGTTGCAAATAGCAGAGTTTCATTTTTTGTGGCTAAATAGTAGTCCATTGTGTGTATGTATCATAAATTCTTTACTCAATTCATCCATTCAATTCATCCATTGGCGGACATTTAGGTTGATTTCATATCTTGGCTACCATGAATAGGGCTGAAATAAACATTTGAGTATATATATCTATCTTTCTGTTATACTGAATTCCCATTCTTTGGATATATACCCATCAATAGGATTGGTGGAGCATACAGTAGTTCTAGTTTTCATTTTTGTAGGAACCTCCATACTGTTTTCTTTTCTTTTTATATTTCATATTAATATGAGAGTAGAAATGATTAGGTTACATTGTTTGCATTTTTTAGGCAAAGTTCAAGTTATAGTTCACCCAGGAGTTGTGCTATATAACCTTACATTGTGCACGTCAGGTGAGAGCTTACCAATCCGTCTTTGTCCTCCTCTTTCCCTCCTCTCCCCTCCCCAACTTGAATTTAGCTGTATATTTTTTTCTCATCAGGGCATGTCATTGTTTATAAATTGGTCTTATATTAGTATTGAGTATATTAGATACATGCTTTTCCATTTTTGTGATACTTTACTAAGAAGTATGTTCTTCAGCTCTATCCAGGTAAATACAAAAGATGCAATGTCTCCATATTTTATGGTTGAATAGGATTCCATGATGTGCACAGTTTATTAATTCATTAATGGGTTGATGAACACTTAGGTTGATTCCATGCCTTAGGAATTGTGCACTGGGCTGCAATGAACATTCTAGTGCAAATGTCTTTATGATAAAATGATTTTTTCTTCTGCATAAATACCTTATAATGGAATTGTAGGATCACATGGAAAGTCTACATTTAGATCTTTAAGGATTCTTCATATTTCTTTCCATAGGGAATGTATTAGTTTTAAATCCTAAAAGTAATATAAGAATATTCTATTCTTTTCACATTCACGCCAGTATCTGAATCTTAAGGAGTTTGTGATGTGGACTATTCTTATTAGGGTTATGTGATATCTCAAGCTGGTTTTCATTTGCATTTCTCTGATGACTAGGGATGATGAACATTTTTTCATGTGTTTGTGGTTGTACTAGTTTACATTCCTCTTTCTCCATATCCTCGCCAACATTCATCTTTGCCTGCCTTTTTGATAAAAGCCATATAATTGGTTCTTTATCAATCTTCATAGGAAAAAGTCTTTTTTCATTTTTAAGATCTGAATCATAATGAGTTGCAAATTAAATTTCCTTTTCCTTCAAAATTTCATAGTCAGGAACATACATAATGAAATTTCATAGAAAATTTGAAATTTTATTTTAGAAATCATAGAATTTCAGAATTGTGAGAGACTTTTAGCAACACTCTAGTGAATGGCAGAGCTAGGATAAAAACCCACATCTCTTGATTCCCATTTTAGTGTTTTGCCTACTACCTAACACAACTTCTCCATATGTCCAATTATTTATTTGTGCCATCACAGTCTAAAGAATCTTATTTGATCCAATTGGCTGCAATACAGATTTTAAATATTCACTTATTAAAAAAGACCTAAATGACATTATTTTAAAATTAACCCCTCACTCCAAATCCCTTATCAAACATAATTCAGATTTTTGAGCTGACATTTTAAGAAACATTCCCTTTTTAACTATATCTTTGATCAGGCTTTCTTTCTGACTAATCAGCATCTCCCCGGGGATGTTTCCCGGAAAGTAAGCATGATGTTTTCTAAACCCGCTAATTGAATAAAAAGTCTTGTCTCTATTTTAATATGTGAGTTTGGTATGCTTACAATAAGCAGATTGATTAAATCCCTGGGCTTCAATTCAATTATTAATTAATATCAGAAGCCATTTATTTCTTTGTATACCAAAGAAAAATAGATATCATTCCTTAATTATTGATTCATTTGATAGTCATGCACCAGCTGTACTACCTTTACCTGTCAACATTTCTGGTCAGTATATTTTCAGCTTATTCTACTTTCCTTTGTTAAAAGGAAAAACATTTTTAAGCCATCTGTGAAATTGCCAACCTTTCCTACTGATCATTCTCAGCAAAATTATCAGGAAGAAAGTACCTCAGCTCCTTACAGGTAAGAAGACTTCCATCTGACAACTTAGAATGGCATTAAGCTTCTGTATTAGTTGAGGTGATTTTATTTTTTTACTTTTTTTCAAGAACAATAGAATAGAAGTAGCTCAGTCAGTATATATTTTTAATTATATGAATTATTTGTATTCCACATGTGGAAAATTTTCTTCTAATGAAACTTGTAGTTCTTTTAGTGTTTAATTCTGCTAATATATGAAAATATTTCTGTGTTATTTTGAGTTATATAAATTATGGCAATGAAAATTTGTTTTAATTCTCATCTCCATTATAAATGGAAAGGAATGCTATAACAGAGTTGTCTGTCTCATAAAACCTTGGGCACCAATAAAGAATTTTCAGTTAGTTTATACAGATAACAATAGTTCTATACCTGCATATAAAAAGGAGAATGAATAATTGGAGGATAATTAGTAGTCTCCACCACTGTGCTTACTATCCAGAGAAATAAAAATTAATAAGTTCACTGGGTGTAGTTGTTCATCCCTGTAACCCTAGCACTACGGGGGGTCAAGCAGATAGATGGATTGCCTGAGCTCAGGAATCTGAGGCCAGACTGAGCAAAAGTGAGATCTCATCTCTAAAAAAAATAGCCGTTGTTGTGTTTGGTGCCTGTAATCCCAGCTACTCAGGAGG
This sequence comes from Arctocebus calabarensis, assembly GCA_963573935.1. Classification (NCBI taxonomy): domain Eukaryota; kingdom Metazoa; phylum Chordata; class Mammalia; order Primates; family Lorisidae; genus Arctocebus; species Arctocebus calabarensis. Next base: position 9,126 of record CAUYON010005962.1, on the reverse strand, counting down.
CTAAGGCAATAAGATTGCTTGAGCCCAAGAGTTTAAGGTTGCTGTGAGCTATGTCTCCACAGTACTATACCCAGGGTGACAAAGTAAGACTCTGTCTCAAAAGAAAAAAAATTAATAATAAATCAACAATTCCCTTTATTTATGTAGCACTTTTTTTTTTCTGAGCTCTTTCAATTATTTTACTTTATCCTTACTTGAATCAATTCTTAATGGTCTACACTAAAATCTGGGGGGTAAGGTGAATTACAAATCATCGAAAGTGGCTGATAACATAAACATAATTAATATTTTATTTTGACTTGAATGTTCCAGTTCTTTGATGCCTAAACAGTCAAGACCAGCAATATTGAATTACTATTAAGCCCCACATATGCCAGAACATTTCACACCAGTAGATACTCTCATGCTGCCCTCTCTGCCAGCAATGCCCTTTTCTTTCCTCCTTGCCTGCTAAACATTCATTTGACTTTCAAAATTCATCTTACGTGGTTTTATTTTATTTTGTTTTGTTTTTGTGAGACAGAGTCTCACTTTGTCACTCTTGGTAGAGTGGCATGGCATCAAAGCTCATAGCAACCTCAAACTCCTGGGCTCAAGCGATTCTCTTGCCTCAGCCTCCCAAGTAGCTAGGACTGCAAGTGCTATGATAACGCCTGGCTATTTTTAGAGATGGGGTCTCACTCTTGCTCAGGCTGGTCTCGAACCTGTGAGCTGAGGCAATCCACCCGTCTCAGCCTCCCAGAGTGCTAGGATTACAGGCATGAGTCACCACTCCTGGACTCATCTTAGCTGTTATCTCCTCCATATTATCTCAGAAAAAACTTTCTCACTAACCAAGGTAAAATTGACTATATCATCTTTTGTGTTCCCACTCTGCCCTGAGGAAACTGTAATTTATTGTTCATTGGTTTATATTTTTATCTCCTTCCATGGAAAGAAAATGTTGAAGTTAAGATTAAAGCCTAATTCATCTATATCCTCAGTTTCTGGTACAGAACCTTGCACATTGCAAGTACTCAATAACATCTATTAACTTGAACATAAAACTTTTAATAAAATAATAAGTTATGCTATTTAAAATATTACTCAAAGACATTTGAAAAGCACAGGATATAAAGTGTCACTGCTCTCCTATTCACAACATTTTATAGAGTAAATGGGTCACCAGATGAAATGCAGACTGTGTATAAGGAACTCCAAAGAAAAACAAACAAACATAACATTCACATGAGAATTGGTACAGAGTGCCACACTGAAGCCAGATTCAGTCATATGGAAAGGTGTAAAAACACCAGTAATGTTACAGTGATAATAAAATTAAAGATACTGATCCTTCCTACCATCATTGGAAATGGGTATTTGCATGGGTATTCCAGCTAATTTAATATTATATGAAATGAAAACATCAGTTATAATAACTATTAGAAAAAAAAAGAAACAGAATATCACTATTTATAGATTATCATATGCCAAAAACTGCAAAGACATGATTTTATTAATCATTAGCAACAACATAACAGTTCAGTTAAATGACAAATAAAAGAAAAACAGAAAATATTTAAAAAGTATTTACTTGCTGTTAGAAATAATTCATAAGAAAAAATGAAATTGACATTTCCAAAGCAACCAAAAATATAAACTATGTAGAAACAACTCTAAACATGCAATATTTTACAATAAAAAATTTAGTGTATTTTTTGGGAATACTTGAAATTATAATTTCAAAGATTGTTTTATTAAAAAATAAACAAAAAATCCAGATAAGTTTAAGAATTAAGAGCAGTAGAAGAGAATATAATAACACTCATTGAATATTAAAACAAATTAAAAAGTTACAACATTTAAAACAACATGGAAATGACTGAAATATCAACAAATATTTAATGGAACAGATCTTGATGCACTATAAGTAAAGAATCACAAATTACTGGGGCAATGATACATTTATAATAAATAGTATGAAGATAATGAGCTACATGGGGGGAAAAGTATAATTATAGCTTTTCCTGATACATTTTCACATACTTGAATTTAGGTGAATTAAGGAGTTAAGTTTAAACTTGAATATAGCAAAAGGCTCATTAACTAAAGTCAACAGTCTAAACTCTAGAAAAAAATACAATTGAAAGATTTAAGGAAAAAGTTAATATCCTTGGTGCTGTTTACTGAATTATGTCCTCCTACGAAATACATATGTTGAAACTCTAACCGTCAATATAACTGCCTTTGTAGATAGGGGTTTTAGGAAGTAATCAAGGTTATATGAGGTCATAAATGAAGGATTCTAATCTAGGGGAATTAGTAGCTTTATAAGAGGAAGGGAGCAATGTCTCTCCACCCTGTAAGGACACAGAGAGAAGTCAGTCATCTACAAACCAGGAAGAGAGTCCTTATCAGCACCTGGCTATGCTGGTGACCTAATCTTGGACTTCCAGCCTCCAGATGAGAAAATAAATTTCTATTGTTTAAGCCACTTCTTCTTTTATTTTGGCATAGTAGACTTGCTGAAGCTGAATTTTGTTGTGGTAGCATGAGCTGATTGATATGTTACACTTGCTTAATAAACAACTCAAAATATAGAGAAAAAGGCAACTAACCAAAGAAAAACGTCAGAAACAATATGACTGTTAACATACTGAACTATGTCCTTTAAAATTCACATGTTGAAGTCCTAACCCCATATACCTCAGAATGTAACTGTTTTAAAGATAGGATCTTTAAATAGGTAAATAAGGTAAAATGAAGTCATACGTGTGGACCTTACTCCAATAAGACTTATACACATAAGAAGAAGAGATTAGAATAAAAGATGCCTAGATGGAAAAAAAAAAAAGGTAAATACACAGGGAGGAGAAGATTTTAGAACAAATCATCTTTACTAATATCTTGATTTCAGACATCTAGTCTCCAAAACTGTGACAAAATATATTTCTGGTTTTTAAGCCAACCAGTCTGTGATAATTTGTTATGGCAGCCCTAGCAAATTAATACAATAATCAAACAATTTAGCAAAAATAAAATATCAAAGGAAAGAAAGACAGTTAAAGACAAACATAACAACAACAAATAATGGATAAAATTTAAAAGAACAATAAGAAATTTTTAAATAAATTATAACCTCCAAAGTTACATATATTTCCAACTGATTCTAAGTGGTATCTCTGAATTAACATACCCCAAACCAAATTTTAAAAAATGTTATTGTGGTAAGAACATGAGATCTATCCTCTGAACACATGATGTATCAAATTATCAATAAATCTTTATAAGACTAACTCAAAATATATCCAGAATTTTCAACCATTTCTCATCACCCCTACCACCACAGCTATAATCCAAATCATAAACTTCTGTTGCCTGGACTATTTCAAAAGCTTCCTAACTTGTCTGTTTTTGCCCTTATCACCTTACAGTCTACTCTCAGCACAGCAGCCAGATTAAGATTTTAAGATGTTAACTCCGACAATGTCACTCCCCCACTTAAAACTCTGATGTCACCCGCTTATGAGGCCCTTGTATTTCCCATTTAATGTGCCTAGAATGTTCTTCCCTCAGTCATCTGCATAATATTTTTTTTTCAATTTTATGCTCAAATTTTGCCTTGATCCCATAGAATAGAACTTGGTACTTTGCTTACATCCCTTTACTTGGTGGCACAAGTTTCCTAGTTGCTGTAATATTGGATGCTAACAGTTCATGGTTTCATCCTCCTGAGAGCAGCAAAGACATATCTTTCCTAGAAATGGCTAAAGTTTACATCCTCCTTATGCAGACAACCAGTGACTAACTAGTATAGGTGTACAACCAGTGACTAACTAATATAGGTGTACAAACTGCTAGACCCTGGGGATCATTCTGTGATGTCATTCATGTTCTAGAGCCTTCCACTTGAAGCAGGTTAGACTTTAGTCAAAACTACTTCTTTGCCTTATATCTTCCTCTGTTCCAACGTGCTTTCCTCACTCCCTTAAAGGATTCACATCAAGGTGAGCCATCAATTTCTCAAAAATCCCAAACCAGGCATGCTTCTACAAAATAAGAACAAGTACAGTTGATATCACATGGGAGTGTAGGAAAGACTCTCATTGGCTTGGCTGAAGGTCCAGTAATACTCCATTAATATCCACATGTGGAGTACTGACAGTCTCTAGAATGCAGAGTTGGATGCACTTGAGTAAAATCTCTGGTGTTTGCAAACTGCAGAGACAGTAGCGAATGCATTGACTGTGGTTTATATATGTTTGTTGCTAAGCACCACTCATGTGTTGAAAAAAAGAAAATGACATATTCAGAGCACTTAATTAGCAATATAAAGCCAAATATGAATGTCACAGGGCACCCTTGGAAACATATTAAAAAGAACCTCAAGGGCAGCGCCTGTGGCTCAATGGAGTGGGGCACCAGTCCCATATGCCAGAGGTGGTAGGTTTAAACCCAGCCCCGGCCAAAAAAGAACCTCATCTCCTTTTGCTGATATGCACACTGACACAGGACTTGATTATAAGAGACTGAACATAGACGTGGTTGAATTCTCAGCTTGAGCAAGTCTACTATGCCAAAATAGAGAAGTAGTAGTGCTCTGAAACTTCCAATATCTGGGTGAATTCACTTAAACAACTTGAATTCACAGAATACCTTTAACTCTCTGGACCTGAAAAATGCCCCTACTCTTCCTAGTGGTAAAAGAAAGAAGGCCTAATTTGAAGACTATGCACAAGATTCAAATGAGGTAACTATCTTACAAGACAATGTGGTCCCTTCTCAGGATCGGCCCCTACCTCCCCTCTTCGACTCCAGATCAATAACTAGATTTAGAACTCAGTCTGATCCTCCTGGACGAATTCTAGATCTCCTAAGGGAGTAGGTGGGTTATACACCAAAGGAACCGAAAGACATGGCTAACATGTACCATAAGGATCTGGGAAAGCATACCTGTGAATAGATCCTGAGGTTGTTTCTATCAAATGAGGCAGAAAAATAGACAAAAAAAAATTTGTTACTACTGTGAAATTTTTCTATGGCAAGGACCTTTCATAGTGATTCTATTACACTGCTGGTGTGCCTCTTGGTAGTTTAGTAAAAATGATAGCTCATATTGAATAAAGTAAATGTGCCAACATTGCAAAGTGGCTGAGGAAGGAGAAATGTTGAACTGGTTCTATTGTAAGAGAACAGATAATTTAGCTGCTAACCCTGTTCCTTGAGAGGAATGGAAAACTCTATGGTGTCATTCACACTCAAGAGCTTCCCTTGGGATCAGATTAAAGCTAGATTTCAGTTGAAACTACATCATTGGGAGGAGGAGCAAGATGGTGGATGAGAAACAGATTTTCTGAAATCGGGCATGGTGAGATAGGGGAGAGAAGACTCCAGGCAACTCAGGATTATGGGCTTTGCCCAGAAACATCCCTTCAGGGGCACAGATAGACAGTGGACTTCAGGACCCCAGGAGGAGGACAAAAGCAGTGGAGACAGGACAACTGTTTGCATTACATCTGAGGTCACCAGCTGTGGAGGCTGTGGGCGACAGTAACTATAGCACCACTTAGAGTGTAAAGACAGTGAAGGCCTTCCCTGCAGGGTTTTGTGAACTTGGGCAGTCAGTTGAATTACCTTTGGAGACCTTAGATGAGTGAGCAAGTGACTTTGAACAGAGCACGGAAGTCAGGATAGAGCTTCAGTGGCAGAGCAGTTTCCATTGTTCAAAGGCTGCAGGTTCTGGGAGATCTTGGGTGAGTAAGCAAGTGACTTTCAATGGCACACAGAAGGCAGGGCTGAGCCACCAGGGCAGAAGGGAGGTTTCATTGTTCTGCTGCAGTACATGGGCAGCAATTGTGGGAAGGTTGTCATACAGGCTCAGCCCTCGGGGTCCTAGAGTAAGGTCAGTTCAGTGTATCTGAGAAGCAGGCAGTCACTTCCAGAGAGACCCAAGCAACACATCCTTTCCTGGGATAGCCACTGCTTAGCCAAGGGACATGGTTTGGAAAGGTCGAGGCATGTATACTAAGTGGAGAGAGGACAGATCCAGGCTCCCAATCCTGTGGGGTTTGAGGACAAAGAAGTCAGGATAGGCTTCCAGTCTCCATCTTATACAGCCATATTGTGATTAGCATCTCATAACCCAGAAGATCACCTATTGCCCAGGCAATATTCAGCAAGATATATACATGTAGTTGTTTTTTTTTCATTTTTTTGGTTGTTGAAGTTGTTATTGTTATTTTTTCTGTTTATTTTTTCTTTTCAAAAAATAGTTTTTTTTCTTTTTCAAATTTCCCCCCCTAATTTTTCATTTTTTCTTCATGTTTTTCATGTAAATATATGTTTTCATTGTTGCTTTCTTTAATAAGAAAGATGTCATTTTAGCTAGTTTTCTGCCTCTGATATTTGGTTTTTCACTCAATTTTAACTCTTAAGGTTTTTTGTTTGTTTGCTTTGGTTCGATTTACAGTATTTTTGTCTTTCTTCCCTATTGGTAGAGGCGGGGTTCTGTGTCTGCTCAGGTTGGCAAAGAGCTGCAGACATTTAAGGGATCCACCCAACCCAGACCCACAGAGGTTGGGATTTGTGGGCATGGGTCAAAGTACCCTACAGTACACCAGTATTACTTCTGTCTCTCTCTTTCCATTTCTGTATATCTTTTTGTCAATCTTTCCTTTTATTCACCCAATTTCCTTTCTCCTTTCTCTCTCTCCTATTTTTTATCTTTTATCCCTTCTTGCTCTTCACTCTTCTCATCCTTTTAGTCCTTTACCAAAAAGACACTTCAATATCTTAGGTCAGAGCACAGTAATTTAAAGGGCAAGATACAGAGAAAAGAAAAATAAGGACAGGGAAACAGACAAAAAGAAAACATTCATGAGAAAGAAACAGTATAAAAATCCCGAGAACATGAAAAACTAGACCAGAGCCACCTCCCCCAAAGGATTGCAAGGTAGCTACTGCAGAAGATTACAGCTATAAAGAAATGTTAGAAATGACAGAAAGGGAATTTAAAATATGGAAGGTAAAAATAATGAAGGAAATTGCTGATAAAGTGGAAAATAACTGAAAGGAAATAAAAAAAAAAAACAGAACCCAAAGAGATGAATGACAGAAATAATATAGAAAGGATATAGTGGAACTGAATGAATTGAAGCAATCAGGGAATTTAAAGAGGCAGTAGAAAATATCAATAACTGACTAGACCATGCAGAATAAAGAATCTCAGAGGGAGAGGATAAAGCTCTTGAGCTAGCTCAGGCAGTTAAAGAGACAGCAAAAATGAGAGAAAGCAGAACATCCACTGACAGAATTAAGGGACTTCATGAAGCATTCACATGTAGGAGTTATAGGTATCCCAGAAGGGAAAAGAAGAACAATCCAGAGGCATGGAAGCCCTATTAGAGCACATCATCAATTAAAATTTCTCAAATATTACCAAAGATTCTTGCTAAGCTAAACTGTAAAATTGGGGGAGAAATCAAACATTCTGGTACAACAAGACCAGCTCTATGGGAAATACTTCAACCTGTTCTGCATGCTGATCATCACAAAGGACCACCATCAAACTAAATATCTAGAAATTAAAGGACAAAACCCAGTTTCCACAAGGACACAAAAGATAAAACTAAGCAATGGAATTTCACAAAATAAGATGAATAGAACTACATCACACTTATTAATTATCTCAATAAATGTTAATGGCTTGAATTCCCCACTGAAGAGACATAGCCTGGCTGATTGGATTAAAAAAAAAAAAAGGCAATCCATTTTCTATCTGCAGGACACACACCTAGCCTCTAAATACAAGTTAAAATTCAGGGTTAAGAGATGGAAGACAATTTTTCAAGCAAATGGAATCCAGAAGAAAAGAGAGGTTGCAATGTTGTCTTTCTCAGATACAAGTGGATTTAAAGCAACTAAAGTCAAAAAAGTAAATATAGACACTTCATATTGGTTAAGGGAACAATATAAGAAGACATTTTGATTCCAAATATTTATGCACCAAATGTAAATGCTCCTGGATGCTTGAAACAGACAGTAATTAGTCTGAGAAATATGACATCTTATAACACCATAATAACAGAGAACTTTAACATTCCTCTTACAGAGCTGGCCATATCCTATAAACAGAAACTAAAAAAGATATAAGGGACTTAAATGTGACCATGGGACAACTGTGTTTAACAGACTTATATAGAACACTTGATCCCAAAGCTAAAGAATATATGTTCTTCTCATGAGACCATGGAATATTCTCCAAAATATATCATATTCTAGAACACAAATAAAACCTCAACAAAATCAAAATAATTGAAATTTGACCTTTTATCCTCTCAGACCACAAGTCATTAAAGGTGGAACTCAACTCCAACAAAAATGTTCAACCCCACACAAAAGCATGGAAATTAAACAACCTTATGCTGGATGATAGTTGGGTTCAGCAAGAGATGAAAGAGAAAATCATTAACTTCCTTGAGCAAAACAACAATTAAGATACAAGCACCAAAACCTGTGGGATATAGGAAAAGCAATACTGAGTGGAATAGCTTACCCTTTACATGCCTACATTGAGAAAAACAGAAAGAGGGTGCATCAACAAACTCAAAAACCATCCTATGGAACTGGGAAACGAAGAGCAATCTAAACCTAAACCCAGAAGAAGAAAAGAAATATCCAAAATTATATCAGAGATTAATGAACTTGAAAACAAAAGAATCATTAAGAAAATTAACGAGGAGGAGCCAAGATGGTGGCCAAGTAACAGCTTCCTTGCAACTGGGCTCGGTGAGACTGGGGAGAGAAGACTTCAGGCATCTCTGGCTGGCAAGATCTGCCCAGAAACATCCCTTTGGGGACACAGGGAGACAATGTGAGACTTCTGGACCCCCTGAGGAAGGCAAAAGCAGTGGAGATCTGGCAAGTGCTTGCCTGTGTTCGTTCGGTCTAATCCTGCCGGCAGCTGTGACTACAGCACCAGTGAGATTGCAAACTGGAAAGGCTTTACCTGTGAGCTGTTTGGGTTTCTTTTGGACTTGGCACTCGGTTGAACTGCCTTAAGAGAACTAGGGCAAGAGGGCGGAGGTATTTGAGTGTTGTCTGGGGCTCCAGACTGAGCCACTGAGCCAGAAAGAGCTACCAGTGTTT
>CAUYON010005959.1:0-13125 GCA_963573935.1 Arctocebus calabarensis | reverse complement strand
TGGTACATGTACACCATGGAATATTATGCAGCCTTAAAGAAAGATGGAGACTTTACCTTTTTCGTGCTTACATGGATGGAGCTGGAACATATTCTTCTTAGCAAAGTATCTCAAGAATGGAAGAAAAAATATCCAATGTACTCAGCCCCACTATGAAGCTAATTTAAAGGTTCCATATGAAGACTATAACCCAACTGTAGCGCAAGAATACGGGAAGGAGGGAAGGGGGAAGGTTGGGATTGAGGGAGGGTAATTGGGGGGGCCACACCTACTGTGCATCTTAGAAGGGTACAGGCAGAACTCACTAAATGCAGTATACAAATGTGTTCATACAATAACTAAGAAAATGCCATGAAGGCTATGTTAAACAGTCTGATGAAAACATTTCGAATTGTATATGAAACCTGCACATTGTACCCCTTGATTGCAATAATGTATGCAGCTATGATTTAATAATAACAAAAAAGACAGAGAGAGAGAGAGGCTTAGGGAGGCAATGAGAAAACACACCCAATTGACACCTGACTCCATAGAGGGTCAGATTACTGTAAAAGGCAAATTTATCCCTTATGTGGCCCCAGACATTCAAAGAAAATTTGAGAAATTGGCTATAGTCCCAGACCATAACCTGGAGAATCTTCTTAAAACAGCCACTACGGTCTTTTGTAACTGAGATCTGGAGAGAAAGGAGGAAAAAGAGAGAAAGGAATAGAAAAGAAAGACAGCTCTAGTAATGGCACTCTGACAAACGAGCAACCCTCAGAGGCAGAGGGAAACCAGAGGAACGAAAAACAAGGGCTTTCATTTTGGTCAGACTGGCCACTTCATAGAAGACTGCCCCCAGCAGTACCATGGGCTGGGCAAGCCACCTGGCCCCTGTCCAGAATGCAAGGGTGAGGTGAAGATAGATGACTGGCTAACAAACATGAAAAAACATTCATTGTCCCTAATCATCAGAGAAATGCAAATCAAATGTACCCTGAGATATCACCTAACACCAGTAAGAATAGCCCGCATCACAAAATCTCAAAGCTGCAGATGCTGGTGTGGATGTGGAGAGAAGGGAACGCTTTTACTGCTGGTGGGGCTGCAAACTATTACAACCCTTTTGGAAGGAAATATGGAGAATTCTCAAAGAACTCAAATTAGACCTCCCATTTGATCCTGCAATCCCATTGCTGGGCATCTACGCAGAAGGAAAAAAATCCTTTTATCATAAGGCCATTTGCAATAGACTGTTTTTGCAGCTCAATTTACAACTGCCAAAATGTGGAAACAACCTAAATGCCCACCAACCCAGGAATGGATTAAAAAGCTGTAGTATTTGTATACCATGGAATTCTATTCAGCCATTTAAAAAATTGGAGACTTTGCTTCTTTTGTATTAACCTGGATGGAGGTGGAACACATCCTTCTTAGTAAAGCATCACAAGAATGGAAAAGTAGAATCCAATGTACTCAATTCTAATATGAAGCCAGTAGATGAGCTAATACAAGGGGTTGGGTAGGAGAATGAGGTAGTGGTGAGAGGAGAGGAGGGAAAGGGATGGGGGTCATGGTGTATGGCACACCTCTTGGGAGAAGGACTTTATCTAACAAATGCAATCAGTGTAACCTAATTCTTTGTACCCTTAATGAATCCCAAACAATAACAAATTTGTTAGAGCCCATATAGCCTATGGCTAGGAGGAGTGAGAGTTATAAGAAATACCTGTATAGCTCAATAATGGAACACCTGGGTGGAAAGGGCATAGAGAGGGATTTAGTTCTCCTAAGAAGCTTGAGAGCTCGTGAGATGAGAGCAGTGGTGAATAGGCAGTCTCTATACCTGTGGTGTTGAGAGGCACGAGATCAGCCTTATATTAGGCTGGAGGAGGAGGCAGTCAAGGAGCATGTGCATTCTATCACAGACCTGCTTACTCTGACTCTGTCTCCTTTCCTGCCTGCTTGCAGAACGCCAGCAGGGCGTCTCTCTGCTGAAGATTACTAAGCTCTGCTAAAGACTAAGATCTTTCTAAGAAGACTGCTTTACTCTCTCTAAGTCTCTCTCTCTCTCTCTCTCTCTCCAGCTAAAGTAGATAACCCCCAGGCACCTAAGAGAAACTGAATCTGAGCAAGGTAACTTAGCGGTCTGTGTCCGGAACCTAGTTAAGCTGGGCCTCAGATGGGCCCTGGCAAGAAGTGTCATAAGTGACATGTGACAAAAATTAAATATGGATGGGAGTATGGGTTAATCTGATAAACTTACAAAAAGAATTCAATGCAGAAATTTACAACAGATTACACATAGCTAAGAAAAAGACTATCAAGACTAAAGCACAATGTTACTAAAAAAACAACAAAAGAACAGAGGGGGAGAAATGAAATAATTATTTTAAAATTAAAAGACTTTGAGAAAAAGCAAAGAAAGAAAAATAGAACAGATTTACAGGCAAGTAAATAGCACAAAATAAGAAGGTATATTTGAAGGTAAATATATTAATAATTTCATTAAATGTCAATCTAAAAATTCCTCAATTAAATGATAAAGATTGTCATACTAGATTTAAAATATACATATATTACATACTATTTAAAAGAGCTGCACCTAAAACGTAAGATTACAGAAAAGTTGAAAGTAAAAGACTAGAAAAAATGTATATACATATATGTGTAAACACTGACTCTTATTAATAGTAAAATATAATTAATGGCAAAAAGCATTACTATAAATAAAGAGGCTCACTTCTTAATGGGAAAGGATCAATTCACTAGGAATTACAACAATTCTAAATTTGGATGCATCAAATAACATGGCCTCAAAATATATAAAGCAAATATTTATAGAACTGAAAGGAAAATTAGACACATTTAGAGTTATAATGGCTGATGTCAACATAGTCTCTCAATAATTGATAAAATCAGCAGGAAATTTCTTTGAAAAAGGTAAGGTCACAGAAGAATAGAGTAATACAACAAACTTGACTTTATGGAAACAAGCAGGCAAAACGAGCACCAATAACTGGGGATGCTTAGCACTGTCAAAAATTGGTCGTATTGCAAACCATAAAGCAAGTCACAACAAATCCCAAAAGACTGAAACAACACAGGACTGCAGTGTGCAATATGGTAGTCACTAGACACGTGTGTTATTTTAAATTTAATTTAATTAATTAAAATAAAGTAAAATTAAAAGTTCAGTTTCTCAGTCACTAGCCACATTTCAAGTGCTCAGTAACTGCATACAGCTGCTAACTACCCTATTTGTAATTCTCTGGTCTTTTTTAGTTTTCCTTATAACATTTATATCATATGAAAATATTTATTTAACTACTTCTTTGCCAACAAATTTACTCTTTCCTAGCATGCTTTTTGTCTGAGTTTCTACCCAGAAGTAGAACCATAATCGCCATTCACCCTGAGGATTATTTAATAAAAGGAAGCAAGAGAGAGAGCAAGAGCAAAAGAGGGGTAGAATTGAAGGCTATTTTACTTTATTTATTGGTGACACATACCGTAGAAGTAATGCTTCAATTCAGAATTTGAGAAATGAATTTAGGGGACTGAGGATCTGAAATTCCACCTGCCTCATAATCTAAAATTCTCATCTTTTGGTAAATCTTTTGTGCTTAATAGTCTTGTATCACTCTTTTGCCCCAGAATAAGGTATGGATTCCACCTCCCAAGATCTTTAACAATGAAAGATCCCCCACCGGCGCCCTTTAACAACCCGTCAACAGGGCTTGCATTCCCATCAGTCTGAGAAAGTCATGCTGCTCTTGGGGTGACTAGAAATGAGACAGAAACAAATAAGAAATGCCTTGTGTACCATGCTAAGCTGTTTTAACGCTATCTTAAGACAACAGGGGACCACCAGAAAGCTCTACACAGAGAGGAGCAAAATAGAGAGCTGCAATAAACAAGGAGCCTGAGGCACAGAGAGTTCAACTGCCTCACCCACATCACACAGGATGTAAGTGGCAAAAGTAAGATTTGGATCAGGCAGTCTGCTTCCAGGGCCTGTGCACACCCTTCCAACTGCTCACAAAATGGGAAAACAACCCTAAGATACCATGGAATATCTAAAAAGCTGACCCACATTGATTGACACTATCTCTTATTCAAAGCAATTGAACTCATTTGAATTAATAAGTCTATGTAAACTCAGGAATACCACCTGGTGAAAACGTGGTCTTTTACCTCCTTTTCAGGGAGATTGGGATCATTAAACTCTAGAGACAATGATAGTTTAATAAAAAGGCAATTGTGGTGAGGGAATGTTTCAGTAGGGACAGCTTAAGTACATTTATTAGAACGTTTCAAGAGGGATGGACCTGATGACCACTGATGGATGCTGAAATGATATTGCTGTCAGAGGCTGTAATTCTTGGACTTGAATTCTTGGATGCACGTTAGACCTCAGTGCACCATGAGCTGAGGCACCTGGAGACTGTTCAAAGCGGCAGTGGTCAGCAATGCAGAATCACTGTTTTGCAGGCAAGTTGGTGAAATAGTAGTTCTGTAGTGGACAGAAAATGAGGACCGGGAAACAGTGGAACCCAGCTTGGGACTCTGAAGTCAGGTGCTCCCTGAGATTGGAACAGGCTCTCTGCCGGCCAGGCGCTGGGAGTACGGGGCTGAACAGGAAATGCCACCTGCCTTGGAGCAGACCACGCCCAGTGGAGAAGGCTGGGGTGAAGCTATATTTCCACACCCTTTGATGGGCACTGTGGAAGGTCAGACAGCACAGGGAAGAGGCAAAAACCATGCCTGGAAGAGGAGAATGTGAGGCACAGCCCTGGAGGTCAGTAAGGCCTTGCCTTCCTCGGACAGAAGTTGGAAGATTAACATGGCATTGCAGTGAACACAGAGACAAATGTTCTCATCAGCATTTTGCTCCCCTTGCTGGCTAGAGTGCAGAGACCTGAAATCAGGGGCCAACCCCTCAGCTTGCAGATGTGAAAATTAAGGTTTGAGGAGGTTGGCTTCTTACTGACCCATCAGACACTGGACTAGAACCAGCTCTCTGACACTGAGCCTTTTAGCTGTTTCCTGACATCCCTGTACAGTGAATCGGGAGCCAACCAGAAACTCACCAGATCGACCCTGCCACCCCCACACACGCATCCCTAAAGGGTGGGCTATACAAAGATTTTACAATAATTTGTACCAAGTGAAGATGTTACAAATTATAGATGCAGAGAGAGTGTGTATGAGAGTGTGTGTGGGTGTGTGGGTGTGTGTGTGTGTAACCATCATATGATTTTGAAGGAAGGTGAACAATTGGATAAACAGGGAGCACTGGAGGTTCGTAGGGACACATGAGCCAAAGTGCCAGCACAGGAGGGATCCTGGCATGTGGAGCAATCTCAAAAATGACCATATAATCCTTAATGATCAGAGAAATGCAAATCAAAACTACTTTGAGATACCATCTAACCCCAGTAAGATTAGCCCACATAACAGATTTCCTTATCTTAAAACAGTGGTTCTCAACCTTCCTAATGCTGCGATGTATTTTCATTGCTAAAAAGGAGTCACAACCCACAGGTAGAGAACCGCTGTCTTAAGACAGGCTCAGCCTTTCTGCAAAGCTTTATTTCTTCTTCTTTTTCTTTTTTTTTTTTAGAGACAGAGTCTTACTTTATCACCCTCGGTATAGTGCCGTGGTGTCACAGCTCACAGCAACCTCCAACTCCTAGGCTTAGGCAATTCTTTTGCTTCAATAGCTGGGACTATAGGCACCCATCACAATGCCTGGCTAAAAGTGTTATTTCTTTCACCAATTAAAAATAAAAAAAATCTTTGAATTCGCCTATAACCTAAAGTGTGTAAGAGGATATATATAAGTTATATGCAAATCTCCGTGATTTTATATAAGAGACTTGAGCATCCACGAACTTTGGTGTTTGCAGGGGGTACTGGTATCAGATACTGGAGGGCTGACTGTACGTATACAGCTATTACTATTGATATCAGTTTAATTACATTTTTTCTAGTTATTTATATTACCTGGATTTTAAAATATATTTGTAAAGAATAATCTCTTTACATTTTTAATTTTCTTGTTTTCTTTTCTTTTTTTTTTGCAGTTTTTGGCCAGGGCTGGGTTTGAACCCGCCACCTCTGGCATATGGGACTGGCACCCTACTCCTTTGAGCCGCAGACACCGCCCTTTCTTTGTTTTCATTTGTAAACTAAAATAAAATTTCAAGGCATCCCTGCCCCCCAGCTGACTGAATGGACCCCTCTTGGCCAAGGAGATGCCCTAAAATTGAGTTGCTAGCCCCAGAAAAGGAGGTCAGATGTGCCTCATGCCCCCCTCCTTTATTTGACACATCCTTATAACTTGTTAATAGGCAGAAGGTCAGCAAGACAGACCTGTGGGTCCCCAATGTACATAACAGATCACTCTAGGCTAGGTATATGCTCTGGGATTTTCTCTAATTAATAGGCCCTTATCTTAACTCAATCATTCCTCTCTGCTGACTCCTTGTCTTTTAGACAGAGCCAGACTCTTGTCAACTAAAGAATCCCTAAACTCATCTATTACTTGTAAGCCACCCCTGACCTGGAGAAGTTTTGCCTTTTCTGGACAAACCAGTGGATGTTTTCCATGTATTAATTTATGACTTCGCCTGTAATTCCTGTCTCCCTGAAATGTTTAAACTCTAACCCAATAACAGCAAGTCCCGGACAATAGATTAAGCTGGGAACGGAGACCTGGCCAGTCCCAGGCCCTGACAAAATGAAGTGCTTACTATTTTTAAAAGTTCTTTAAAGTGTGCTTTGATGGGCATTGCACTAGATTTGTAGATTGCTTTGGGTAATATGGACATTTTAACAATGTTGATTCTTCCCATCCACGAGCATGGTGTATTTTTCAATTTGTTGGCATCTTCTACTATTTCTTTTCTTAGGATGACACCTAGGCTCACAGGTGGGACCTCCCGGGGGGAGAAGGACCAGGTTGAGTGGCCCTCTTCTGTGGGGTAATGTGAGAGGCCCTTTCTTCCCTGCTCACTGGCATAGAGTGCACAATGTGGCTTGGGGGAGGGGTCTCCTATCCACTCGGCCAAGGGCTTTGTACTGGTCTTAGTTGTCTTGCTGTCTCTTTCTTGGAGGTGTGGCTTTTCTCAGCGGAGATGATGTGCACTTGTCTATCTTTCTCTGTTTACCTTCCCACCTTCAACTTCAGTGAGTTCACTTCAGTTCAATATCTCTCTCTCCTGACAGGAGCCTCACACGAAAGCTGCTTTTGGTTGCCTGTCTTCCTTCCCCCCTTTTTGTTTATTTTATTTATTTATTTTTGAGATCCGTGGCATCATAGTTCACAGCAACCTCAAACTCTTGGTCTCAAGTAATTCTGTTACTTTAGCCTCTCAAGTAGCTGAGACTACAAGCACCTGCCACAATGCCTGCCATTTTTTTTAGAGACAGGTCTCGGTCTGGCCTCAAACTTGTGAGCTCAGGCAATCCACCCTCTTCGGCCTCCCAGAGTGCTAGGATTATAGGCATGAGCCACTACACCAGGCCTCTTTTTGTTCTTTTTTTTTTTTTAATAATTTTATTAAATCATAATTGTGTACATTGGTGCAATCATGGGGCACAATGTGCTTACTTCATATACAATCAGAAACATTTTGATCATACAGTTAGAGATAAGCCTTTACGGCATTTTCTTACTCACTATATGAAGACATTGATATTCTACATTTAATAAGTTTCACCAGTACCCTGCTAAGATGCACCGTAGGTATGATCCCACTAATTGCCCTCCCTCCACCCATCCTCCTCCTCCCCTCCCCTCCCTTTCCCTTTTCTCTGTATTCTTGTGCTATAATTGTGTTTTAGCCTTCATATGAAATTAGCTTCATATTAGGCCTGAGTACATTGGATACTTTTTCTTCCATTCTCGAGATCCTTTGCTAAGAAGAATATGTTCCAGCTCCATTCATGCAAACACAAAAGAGGTAAAGTCTCCATCTTTCTTTAAGGCTGCATAGTATTCCATGGTATACTGTACCACAATTTATTAATCCATTCATGGGTCGATGGGCATTTGGGCTTCTTCCATGACTTAGCAATTATGAATTGGGCTGCAATAAACATTCTGGTACAAATATCTTTATTATGATGTGATTTTTGGTCTTCAGGATATATACTTAATAAAGGAATTATAGAATCGAATGGCAGATCTATTTTTAGATCTCTAAGTATTCTCCAAATGTCTTTCCAAAAGGAATGTATTAGTTTACATTCCCACCAACAATGTAGAAGTGTTCCATTTTTCTTCATATCCACACCAACATCTCTGGTTTTGGGATTTTGTTATGTGGGCTAATCTTACTGAAGTTAAATGATATCTCAAGGTAGTTTTGATTTGTATTTCTCTGATCATTAAGGATAGTGAGCATTTTTTCATGTGTCTGTAGGCTGTGCACCTGTCTTCTTTATAGAAGTTTCTCTTCAAGTCCTTTTCCCACCCTGAGATGGGACCATTTGCCCTTTTGTTGCCAATATGCTTGAGTTCTCTGTGTATTCTGGTTATTAAACCTTTGTCTGCGGCATAACCTGTAAATATTTTCTCCCATTCTGAGGGTTGTCTGCCTGCTACACTGATTGTGTTCTTAGCAGTGCAGAAGCTTTTTAGTTTGATCATGTCCCAGTAGTGTATTTTTGATTCTGCTTCAATTGCCTGGGGAGTCCCCCTCATAAAAATTCACCCAGGCCAATACCTTCGAGAGTTTTCCCTGCACTTTCTTCTAATATTTTTATAGTTTCCAGATTTTCATATTTCTGAGAGTAAATTTCTTCTTCTTTTTCTTCTTCTTCTTTTTTTTTTTTAAGAGACGAGAGTTTCACTTTATCACCCTGGGTAGAATGCCATGGCGTCAGTTCACAGCAACCTCCAGCTCTTGGGCTTAGGCGAGTCTCTTGCCTCAGCCTCCCGACTAGCTGGGACTACAGGTGCCTGCCATGATGCCTGGCTATTTTGTTGTTGTTGCAGTTTGGCCGGGCTGGGTTTGAACCCACCACCCTTGGTATATGGGGCCGGCGCCCTACCCACTGAGCCACAGGCACCGCCCGAGAGTAAATTTCTTCTTATATTCGTTAAGGATTTTTTGAATTTCTAAGGGGTCTTTTTTTTTTTTTTTTTTTTTTTTTACCATTTCTGATTGATGAAATTAGAGATTTTACTCTTTTTTTTCCTGATTAGGTTAGGCAAAGGTTTATCTATTTTATTGTCCTTTTCACAGAACCAACTTATTGATTTATTGAGCTGTTGTATAATTCTTTTATTTTCAATTTCATTTAAATTTGCCCTGATTTTGGTTCTTTCTTTTCTTCTGCTGGGTTTGTTGTTGGAATGTTCTTCCTTTTCCAGTTGCTTGAGGTGTCCCATTAGATTGATAACTTCCTCTCTTTCCGTTTTCTTGAGGAAGGCTTGCAGTGCTATAATTTTCCCTTTTAGGACTGCCTTTGCAGTATCCCAAAGATTCTGATAATTTGTATCTTCATTGTCATTTTGTTCCAAGAATTGGGTGATTTCCTTCTTAATCTCATCTATGACCCACCTATCTTTCAGCATAAGGTTATTTAACTTCCATGTTTTTGCTTGAGTATGCAGATTCTTGTTATTATTGAGTTTAACTTTTATTCCATGATGGTCCGAGAAATGCAAGGAATAATTTCTATTCTTTTAAATTTGCTGAGGTTAGATTTGTGACCTAAGATGTGATCAATTTCAGAGTATGTTCCATGGGCTGATGTGAAAAATGTGTATTTAATTTATTAGGATGAAATGTTCTGTAGATATCTGTTAAATCCAGATGTTGAATGGTTAAGTTTAAATCTAAAATTTCTTTACTTAGCTTCTTACTGGAGGATCTATCCAATACTGCTAAAAGAGTATTAAAATCTCCAATTACTATAGAGGTGGAGGAGATCAAGTTACTCATGTGTATTAGAGTTTTTCTTATAAATTGAGGTGCATTCTGGTTGTGTGCTTAAATATTAATAATTGAAATCTCATCATATTGAGTGTTACCTTTAACAAATATGAAATGACCGTCTTTATTCTTCCTTATTTTGGTTGGTTCAAAGCCTATTGTATCTGTGAATAAGATCGCAACACCTGCTCTTTTCCGTTTTCCATTTGCCTGGAATTTAGATGACCATCCCTTCACCTTGGGTCTAAATTTTTCTTTTAAGGTAAGGTGAGATTCTTGTATGAAGCAGATATCTGGCCTGAGTTTTTGTATCCAGTCAGCCAACCTATGCCTCTTTAGAGGACAATTTAAGCCATTCACATTAATAGAACATATTGATAAATCTGCAGAAAATCTAGTGGACATTTTTAATCCTTTCATTGCTGTGGAAATTTGCATTTGGTAAGAAGTTTCTGGGTGAGAAAACTTTTATGGTGGAGAATTATGCTGGTTATTATGGAGGATAGGTTTGAGAATATCCTAGAGAGCTGGTTTAGTTATAGCAAATTTCTTCAACATGTGGATGTCATTAAAGTATTTAATTTCTCCATTGTAGATGAAACTCAGTTTTGCTGGGTACAGGATCCTGGGTTGAAATTTATTGTGTTTTAGAAGATTAAAAGTCAATGACCATTCTCTTCTAGCTTGAAAATTTTGATCAGAGAGATCTGCAGTTATTCTAATACTCTTCCCCTTGTAGGTAATAGATTTCTTGCGTCTGGTTGCTTTCAGAATTTTCTCTTTCATATTAACTTTCGTGAACTTAATTATGATGTGCCTCGGGTATGTTTTATTTGGGTTGAATGTTGCTGGGGTTCTGAAACTGTCTGCTATCTGAATTTCAGAATCTCTTTGTATGTCTGGAAAGTTCTCTTTCATAATCTCATAAAGAAGAGACTTTGTGCCTTGTGATGCCACTTCGTCATTTTCACGTATCCGTATGAGGTGAATATTGGTTTTCTTTGAGTTATCCCAGAGCTGTCTGAGAGAATGATCCATTTTTGCCTTGCATTTCTCTATCTCTTTGGCGGTTTGGGAGCATTTGATAGCTTTGTCTTCCATGTCAGAACTCCTTTCGTCTGCTTGCTCCATTCTGTTACTGAGGGATTCTACTTTGTTTCTCAGATATTTAAGGGCTGCAACTTCTTGTGTCAATGTGTCAAAATCTTTGATCATTTGGTCTTTGAATTCCTTGACTTCTTTAGACAAGTTTTGAAATGCTCCCAGAATTTCCATTTCCAATTTTTCCTCTATTTTATTGATCTTGTTTGCAATAGAAATTCTGAATGCGGTTTCTGACATCTCAGCCATGTGTTTATGCATAGGATTGTCATTTATGTCTCCCAAATTGTTCCTTGGTTGGGGGGAGTTGATCTACTTTGGTTGTTCATGTTTTCAGAGCTTTTCCACTGATTCTGCCCCATATTTATTTTTCACCATTTGGCTGGATGAGTAGGTAAGGATAAGTTGGGTTGGGGGTTCTAGGAGTAGTGATTGACCAGTCCTTTGCCTGTAAGGTGGGACTGGTGTTTGTACCTTTTCTCCTAGAGTTTTGCCAACCTGTAGTTTGCTACTGCCTGTGAAACTGGGGGCCTGCTTGATGTGGTGGGGTTAAGTGGCTCTGTCTTATTTTCAGCTGGTCTCTGTCTTACCCTAGAGATTTGGTTACTCTGTGTTAGAATCTGAGCTGTGGCAAAATACCAGCAGTTAGGTCATCACACCCCCCACAACAATTGGAAAAGGAAAATCAAACCTTCCCACTACCACACACCCAGTGTACCACGTTGGAAAGTCCTTGGGTGATTGGCCCAGTCGAAGAGACCCCAATCAATTGTCCCAGCCAGTACCAACCTCAAATCAAAGAGTTGAAACGCGCCTGCTCTCTCTGGCAACTAGATAGCAGGAGTCTACTGGTAGCTCTAATATAACTCGCTCCAGGGCTCTGTGAGCTGAGGAGGGCTCCCCAGCCAGTAAGTTAGTCTGGAAAGGTTGATTTCTCCTTTCCCACCTTGCCCCTCTGTCACATTCAGTCTCTGGTAATCCTGCAGGGCTGTGATCCAATTCCCTCCAATGAGCAGATGCTCTAGAGGTTTGTGCCTGCCTAGGTACAATGGTCTCTGTGGCTCTATGGCCAGTCCACCAGTTTCTGTTGGTGTTGGCAAAAGGGAGGTAAGGCCTGACACCTGGGTACTTGATAGGGGCTGGGGCGATTCACTCAGTTCCAGTCCTGTCCCTGATTGATGTTGCTGATAGAACAGAACAAGTTCACAGAATTTCGCCCTGTGGAAGAGACGCTGGGCTGCTTATAGTCCTGACTCAGTCTGTGAGCTTCAGCTCTTTGTCTCAGCTGTCATCCTCTGAGGGCCAGGTATGGCTGAAATTTAGCAAAGCTTTCTCAGTGAGTATATTCTAATCCCTGCACTTGGCCCCAGCTGGTCTGGTACTGCCTCAGACATATCTTTCACTCCCGAGTCCTGCCCCTCTGCCAATGGCTGCCACTGGAGAAGCTGGCTTCCCCTGACCACCCAGAGAGAGTGGGAATGTCTCCTCAAATCATCTCCAGGAGTGTAAGGCCCACAGGCATCGCTCCCGCTTGGTGCCTCAGGGGACTGCCTCTCCAGTTAGGCCTCCTCTCGACTCACTTTCCACTCACCACTCCCAAGCCAGAAAAGCAGCATGGATCAGCAACAGCCCACCTCCTGTCCACACCCCTCGAGACAATGTCCAAGAATCTGGACTCCGTGGGGGACTGACCTCCAGACCTCAGGGTGAGAGTGGAGGGGAGTGCTGGGAGTCAAACTTGCAGGTAGAGAATATATACAGTTTTATGCCTGGCAGGAGAGTGCCATGGCACCTTTGTAGGGGAAGGAAGCCTGGTTTTTAGAGGGTTTCTCTTATGGGGCAGAGTGGGAGGACATCTGAACTCTGCTCACTTGTTTGTATGGAGGTATGGAGTATGCTGCCAGCCGATCTCACGGGGGGAGGGGACTCCCGTCTGCTTGGCAATGTGTTCTGTACTTTTTAATTTGTATCCTTGGGGTCGCAGGTTGCTCCAGCAGTGTTGATGTGCGTTCTTCGACCTTCTCTTTTGCCTCAGTTCCAAACCATTGGCTTTCTTGCTAAATTTCTGTCTTTTAACTCTCCTTCTGGATGG
>CAUYON010005958.1:0-14561 GCA_963573935.1 Arctocebus calabarensis | reverse complement strand
ATAAGCAGTTCTCTTGCCTCAGCCTCCTGAGTAGTTGGTACTATTTCTGTGTGCCACCATGACTGGCTAATTTTTCTATTGTTTTGGAGAAGTAGGGTCTTGCTCTGTTGCCTGGACTGATCTCAAAATCCTCGCCTTTAGTCTCCCAGAGGGCTGGGATTTCAGGTGTGATCTACTGTGTCTGGCCTTTCTCTGGCTTTTTTTTTTTTTTTTTGAGATAGAGCCTTAAGCTGTCACCCTGGATAGAGTGCTGTGGCATCACAGCTAACAGCAACCTCCAATTCCTGGGCTCAAGCGAGTCTCTTGCTTCTGCCTCCCAAGTAGCTGGGACTTCAGGCGCCCGCCACAATGCCCGGCCATTTTTTTGGTTGCAGTCATCATTGTTGTTTGGCGGGTCCAGGCTGGATTCGAACCCACCAGCTTAGGTGTACATGGCTGACGCCTTAGCCTGCTGAGCCACAGGCACCAAGCCCACACTATGTATTTTTCATATACACAGTACATGTAGTACATATATATATATCCACTTTTTAATTTGTTATTCAACTTAAGAAATGACAATTTATTCTAATGCTGAGTGAAAAACTATCTGTGCTAGACTAAAAACTATATGTGCTGGACTTACTGAGAGTCAATAGTGCACTGAAATTTATGAGTTTTAAGGATTTTGCCTTACTTGTTGATTTTAGAATCTTAATGAAACATGATGTCTTATAGCTCAGGTCAGCAGTTTTTTTCTGTCAGATCCCAGACTGTAAATATTTTAGGCTTTGTAAGTTTTTACAATGATTCAATTCTGCTGACATTGTAGTGAGAAAGCAGCCATAGATAATATGTAAATGAATGGATGTGTCTGTGTGGCAATAAAACTTTGTTCATGGACACTGATATTTTTATATGTCATGAAATATTCTTCTTTTGATTTTTTTAACCTTATTAAAGTTTAAAAATAATTCTTAGGTGGCGCCTCTGGCTCAAAGGAGTAGGGCGCCCGTCCCACATACTGGAGGTGGCAGGTTCAAACCCAGCCCTGGCCAAAAACTGCAAAAAATAATAATAATAATAAAATAATAAATAAATAAATAAAAATAATTCTTAGCTTATGGGCCACACAAAATTGGCAACAGGCTTGGATTTGACCCACAGGTTGTAGTCTGCCAACTCCTGCTGTAGATGACTGAGTTTATGGTTAATGGTTGTAAGATTAAGAATTAAATTACATACCAACCTAACAGACTTTTCTGACATTATTCAAAGTAATATAGGAGAAATGAAAATATGCACAACAGTCATAACTGCTCATTTGAAAGTAGCGTCCTTAAATAAGAACATTTATGACTTATTGAATCGTAGTAGTTTGTTTTTTTGTTTTTGTTTTTGTTTTTTTTTTAGAGTGCTGGTGGCGCCACAGCTCACAGCAACCTCTGGCTCTTGGGCTTAGGCGATTCTCTTGCCTCGGCCTCCCAAGTAATTGGCACTACAGGCACCTGTCACAACTCCTGGCTATTATTTTGTTGCAGTTTGGCCAGGGCTGGGTTTGAACTCACCACCCTCAGTATGTGGAGCCGGCGCTTTACTCAGTGAGCCATAGGCACCGCCCTGAATTGTAGTAGTTTTTACAGCACAAAAATATTTCACTGCAAAGTTCATAAACTTTCTGACATTTTAACATTTAAAAATTTTAATATATAACATATAACATATAATTTTAATATATAACATCAATATTTAGGTCTTGTAATTATACTAGAATATAGTAGTACTGACTTTAGCAAATGTTATCTCTTTCAGGTACTTGCTGCTACTTCTTTAACAGGTTTATTGGAAAAACTGCAAAACTGCAATGAACTTTTGGAGAAAATTATGAAAGGACTTAATGCGTATCTTGAAAAGAAACGTCTTTTCTTCCCTCGGTATGATGGATAATCAATTGTGCAATGCTTTCATAACTAAAAGCATTTTGTGATGTGTGATGAATTATAACTGAAGCTTTTCTATTTGCATGTTTTTCTATAGTTTTTTCTTCTTATCTAATGATGAAATGTTAGAGATTTTGTCAGAGACCAAAGATCCTCTTAGAGTTCAGCCTCATTTAAAAAAATGCTTTGAGGGCATTGCTAAATTGGAGTTCCTTCCTAATTTGGACATTAAGGCCATGTTCAGCTCTGAAGGTGAGAGAGTGGAGCTGATTGCACTCATCTCCACATCAGCAGCACGGGGTGCTGTGGAAAAGTGGCTTATTCAAGTGGAAGAGCTAATGCTCCAGAGTATTCACGATGTGATCGCAGCAGCCAGGCTGGTATGTGTCCTAGGATTTAATTAGACCCTATATTGCTTTCTCTTACGAAGTTTCGAATGGGTACCAGTAAATTAACACTTAAAGTTCTAACTATATTAAATCATTAGTTAATCATTTTTCTTTACACTTATATTTTACACTTATCATTTTTTTTAACTTCTTTTGTTTCTAACATTATTATTAAAATAACAATGTTAGGCTTGGCCCCCCCATAGCTCAGTGAGTAGGGTACCGGCCACATACACTGGGGCCGGCCAGTTCGAACCAAGGCCAGGCCTGCTAAATAATAATGAAAACTGCAACAAAATAATAGCTGGGCATTATGGCGGGCACTTGTAGTTCCAGCTACTCAGGATGCTAAGGCAAGAGAATTGCTTAAGCCCAGGAGTTTGAGGTTGCTGTGAACTGTGATGCCACAGCACTCTATGGAGAGCGACATAGTGAGACTGTCTCAAATAAAATAAAATAACAATGTTAGTACAGTTGAGTGGTGAAACAGTTTAAAAGGCATTGGAGCCACATATTCAGCAATTCATTGTACATTAGTGAGGAGTCCTTTTTTTTGTTTATTTTCTTGAGACCGAGTTAAAGGGGGCCCCCGACCCAAAGCCTCCTTCGAGCCTAGATGCTAGGTCTCTGGCCCCAACCCGCTCAACTGTCTGGATGCAGGCCACTGGGCCAGCTTACTTGGTGTAGGTCTCATTCAGGTCTTAGGTGCCAAAGCATTTTAGAAGTCACAGTCATTATTTGCAGGAGTGAGCATCTCAGCAGCCATCTTAGGGAAGTGCCGATCAGGCGTCCTCAGAGCAAGAAGTGAAGCCAAAGAAGGAACCCTGGCTAACTTCTCCAAAATAATTCTGTGTCACCTACGCCACAGGTGTGGAGACTGCTAACCAATGATATACATACTTTCATGCTCTCCTGCATCTCACTAAGGAGAGCCAATGATGTTAAATCCCTTCCCCAAGCCCTTATTGCCAAAGTATTTCTCACAGGTGCCTCCTACACAGAGTCTCATACTGTTGTCCTGGGTAGAGTGTCATGGTATCATAGCTCACAGCAACCTCAAACTCTTGGGCTCTAGTGATCCACTTGCCTCAGTCTCCTGAGTAACTGAGACTACAGGTGTGCACCACCACACTTGGCTAGTTTTTCTATTTTTAGTAGAGACTAGGTCTCACACTTTCTCAGGCTGGTCTTGGATTCTTGAGCTCAAGAAATCCACCTGCCTCAGCCTCCCAGAGTGCTGGGATTACAGGCATGAGCCACTGCGCCCAGCCTAGTGAGGAGTCCTTTCCATTTCACCAGGATCCATCTGAAACTCATTTTCTTGTGGTGGCTGTTCTGTTCAGCTTCATTGTTCTGCAGATAAATCTTGATTTTTTTTTTCCTTTTGCTATTTGTGATTCCAAACAAACTAAAAGGACAGGAAAGAATCAATATTATCCATGGAAGTATTTCCTTAATCAGTATAGAAATTTACCTTCCATGTACCTAGGAATGGCTCTCAGTCACCATTTATCCTTTTTTGAAGCTTAACTTAGTCATTTGCATTTATTTCTAAATATTGCCAATAAGAAAAATTTTATAATGATATACATTTATATCCTATGTTTAACATTCTTATATCTAAGATGGTATAATTGTATTAAAATTATAATTTCCATTATTGTTTTTTTTTTTGCAGTTTTATTGGCAGGGGCCAGGTTTGAACCCTCCACCTCCGGTATATGGGGCCAGCACCTACTCCTTTGAGCCACAGGTGCCGCCCTATAATTTCCATTGTTATCAACTTCAGAAATTATTCTGCAGTTATTTTCAACTTATTATATTTGGATCTGTTATTTAAAAAGATCAAACTTTCCCCCATAAATCCATAAAACTATTAGAAAAAAAATGAAATTGTACTTTGAATTCCAAAGCACGGATTGTTCAAGTACATGTAATTGAACAAATATGTAATGGTTTAAATTATATATTCTGGTCACACAAGTTTTTCGAAATGCTATAGGTTCCAAACATAAGGGTTCCAAATACTAATGTAACCATTAGTTTTCAACTGGATTTTATAGTCTCCTTTTCAATTAAATCTTAGCATCAATATACATAATCAATCTGACCAGTTTTTTTAAGTTCAATAATGTAACCATTAGTTTTCAACTGGATTTTATAGTCTCCTTTTCAATTAAATCTTAGCATCAATATACATAATCAATCTGACTAGTTTTTTTTAAGTTCACTAAAACCTTTATATTACATTATAATAGAGGCAATATATATTCTGCATTAAAAGTTTGACAGTTCCCCATAGCAAAAGAGCATAATAAAAGTTAAATAGAAATAAACTTTCAGAAGAATCAACAATTAAATCTGTCTAGGCATAATCCATTATTAAAATGTTGGTGCTCATCTTTCCTCAGCCTGGGTAGAGGAGAGTGGCGTCATCATAGCTTACTATAACCTCAGACTCCGGGGCACAAGTGATCCTTCTGCCTCAGCTTCTTGGGTAGCTGGGATTATAGGAATGCATGACCATGTCTGGCTAATTTTTTCCGTTTTTGTAGAAACAGGGTCTCATTCTTGCTTAGGCTGGTCTCAAACTTCTGATCTCAAGCAATCCTCTTGCCTCTGCCTCCCTGAGTACTAGGGTTACAGATGTGAGCCAGTGTATCTGGCCTCCATGTTTTATTAATCAACAAATAAATATTTCAAAAACATAATCATAATTTATGAAATGTTTTCAGGTCTTTTCTTAATAGTCATCTAAATATTTCATGATTATATATATTTTAGCATATTTTATAGCCCAGCGGTGTAACTTGTGGCCCACAGGCAGCATGCTGATTTCGTGAGGACTTTTTTCGTTTATCACAAAAAGTATTCATGGCCTTTTTTTTTTGCTAATCAGCTTTCATTGGTGTTTGTATATTTAATTTGTGGTCTAAGACAACTCTTTTTCTTTCAAAGTGTGGCAGAGTAAAAGGAAAAAGTTGGACACATCTGTTCTAGCCTATGAATGTACCAAATATTTCACTTTTGTATCATTAGACATTTGGCTATTTTTGTCTCATGAATCTTTTAAAGTTAGAAATTTATTTAAATTATTCAGGCTTATCCAGAATCTGCAAGAAGAGACTGGGTTCGAGAGTGGCCTGGCCAGGTGGTACTTTGTGTTTCTCAAATGTTTTGGACTTCTGAGACACAGGAAGTTATAAGTGGTGGGACAGAGGTAAAGCATTTTTTATTACAACCACATTCTTTTCTCTATTCTGATAGGGTGTGAGCCAGTGAACTCAGACTTTTGAGAAAGATTTCTCCAAAGAATAGGATAGGAGGAAGTTATTCGTTACTTTTCATTAGGCAGGAAAAGGACCTGCATTGAGGTGGAAGCAAAGGATCAACGTGCTAGCTTCAACCAGCTGTTGAGGCTTTTTAAGATGTTTTAAATTGGTTGAGTATAATTGAGAAATTGTTTCATCTGCTCCTTTCTTTTTGGAGGCAGACAGATAACAAACTTAGAGGATGTCAAAGTCCAAAAGTTGGCTACCCCTTGTAGCTTCATCTGCTGTTTACTCAGGAACTCTGTAAAAGTAGATTCTCAAAAACAAATTTGAAAGAGAAAGATTTACACCTCTTTTCCATTTTCAGCTCTTTTTAGAAGTTGTGTGAAATAGAACTCCCACAGGGTGCCTGTTGGGTGCCTGTTGGCAAAACTCAGGATTGATCTTTCACTATTACTAAGAAGTTACAGATTTAGGTATTTTCCTGTTATTTTTGCAAGGCTACCCCTTTCACCTTCCATATTTCTTGGTTTATCTATTTTTTTTGCAAAGGCAATACCTCTCTAAATTTCTATATATAGATTTGAAATTATACAATTTTTTGAAAATTATTCTCAATGTTTTACTAGGCTTAGACAAAAATCACTCTATTCTATAATTCGTTTCTATATTGAGCTAGATTATGATGTCAGAATTGTTTTATAGAAGAGTAAATATATAAAATGCATATTTTAGGTACTGTATAATATCAGATTGCTTTTTTGTTTTTTAGGGATTAAAGGAGTACTATAGGGAACTTCAAAATCAACTAAATGATATTGTAGGGCTGGTAAGAGGAAAATTGTCTAAGCAGACCAGGATCACTCTGGGAGCTTTGGTTACTATTGATGTTCATGCTAGAGATGTAGTCATGGACATGATTGAAATGGGTATGTGACTTTTTCTTTAATATTAAAAATAAAATATTGATAGTTTCTAGAAACAAAGATTTATACTGTGTCTTTTTCTGATAGTTTTTTTTTAGAGACAGAGTCTCAGTAGAGTACTATGGCGTTACAGCTCACAGCAACCTCTAGCTCTTGGGCTTAGGTGATTCTCTTGCCTCAGCCTCCCAAGTAGCTGGGACTGTACAGGTACCTGCCACAACGCCTGGCTATTTTTTGTTGCAGTTTGGCTGGGGCCGGGCTCGAACCCACTACCCTCGGTAGGGGACGGCACCCTACTCACAAAGCCACAGGCACGGCCTTCTAACAGAATTTTTTACATTATCTTTTTCCTGTAAATTGAAAAACATGAATTATTTTAATATTTGCCATTATTAAAGATGAAAATATCTGTTTCTCAAATTTTTCCATTTAAGCATCATGTGCCTTATTTTACTTTATTTTTTTTAGGTGTCTCACATGATACAGATTTCCAGTGGCTTGCTCAGCTTCGATATTATTGGGAAAATGAAAATGCTCGCGTTCGTATCATTAATTGCAATGTAAAATATGCTTATGAATATCTTGGTAACTCACCTCGACTTGTCATTACTCCTCTAACTGACAGGTGTTATAGGACATTGGTATGTATTTAAATTATTTTAATTCACACATCAAAGATTACTTTTTGGTGTGGTATCATATTTTCTCATCTAAATTTGATATGGCTATCCTAATTTATTATCCTATCTGAAAAGGCCCGTGTGACGCTATTTTGTTAACCGACTCCATTTTACAGGTTGCTGTGTAATTTGCAGTGTAAATGTTAGTTTTGTAACTTGAATCCTGGCTCCAGTTCCCCTGACCACCCCCACCGGTTCATCAGTACTGGCCCCTTCCTGCTTAGCGACCACCCACCCGTTCCTGGCACCGCTGAGGTATCCATCAGCAAGTGGAGAGACACCTGGACTCATCCTTGTTCCACTCTTCCCTTATCACATTCCCCCCTCCCAACTTCCTTTCCGTACACTATAAAAATACCTCAGCCCCGCCCCTCGGGGCCATTCAGATCGACCGCCATTTAGGCGGGGCTGAACGTCCGAGTTCAAGCTTGTAATAAATTCCACCGTTTGTTTTTGCATCGGTGCGCCTGGTGTGAGTTTCTTCTGGGGGGGACCCCGAAATTCAGGCACAACACTATCTTTCTAATCCCAAATTCTCTTTATGTGGAATTACAGTAATGAATATTTACTTCTGGGTGCTTTTGTAGAATGCAAGAATGTTTGAATTCTATCGTATGAAAGTTATAAGTCACTTCCATTGGAGATAATCTAAAAAAGGAAAGTGTTGGCGATATAGTGACAAACACAGAACATCAGAAAACGGTATCAAATTTTGCAGTGGAGTCCTGAGAGGGATGACAGGAAGATGAGGAAAGTACATTTGTACTTTAGATTTCCAAATAATACTGTTGAATAGGAGAGAGCTGAAATGTAAAGGGGTGGTGCTGAGGTCTGTGTTTAGTCGGGAAGCCAAGGATGATAGAGGTATGACTATAAAAACCTTCCTAATATGGTGACCAGGTAAAACGTAGGACTCCCAGGTAAATTTGAATTTCTTTTTTTTCTGTTCATATGTATGTTTTTTTTTTTTTTCTATTGTTTCAGGTTAATTTAAGGATACAAAGAATTAGGGTACAATATTTGCATTTATTAAGGTAGAGTCCTTCTTATAATTGTCCTGCCCCCAAGAGGTGTGCCATACACCCTAACATTGTGCCTAGTGAGTGGGAGCACATGCATCTCCCCCCTCCTCCTCTCTCCCTGCCCCCTCATTCCGCTGCCCCCCACCTTGAATTGATTTGAGTTTTTCTCTTATGTGGGCATCTATTAGATTATCCACTGGCTTCATATTAGTATTGAGTATGTTAGATTCTTGATCCTCCATTCTTGTGATACTTTACTAAGAAGAATGTGTTTCAACTCCATCCAGGTTAATATAAAAGATTTAAAGTCTTCATCTTTTTATGGCCGAATAGTATTCCATGGCATACATAGACCACAGCTTGTTAATCCATTCCAGCGTTGGTGGACATTTAGGCTATTTCCACATCTTGGTGACTGTAAATTGAGCTGCAATAAACATTCTAGTGCAGATGTCTGTATGATAAAATAATTTTTTTTCTTCTGGGTAGATCCTTAGTAGTGGGATTGCAGGTCAAATGGGAAGTCTAATTTGAGTTCTTTGAGGTTTCTCTATACTTTCTTCCAAAAGGTTGTATTAGTTTGCATTCCTAGGTACATTTGAATTTCAAACAAACATCAAATAATTTTTTAGTGTAAACATGTCCTAAATGTTTCATGGGACATGCTTATACTAATAAATTATTTGTTGTTTATCTGAAATTTAAATTTACTTTAAACATTCTGTGTTTTATTTTGTAAATCTGGTCAGTCCTGAGTAAGTAAAAAGTATGTTTTCAATTTAATTCTTTAGAAGCAGAGATAAATTGGGGATATTTGTGCAAATGCTATTAGGGAATGTTCTCAGTAAAAACCTGTAAGGAAATGAGCACAGCATGATAGGACAGGGAAGAAGCTAAACAAAGATACAGGCATGTAGAGAAAAGGGCAACCAATGCTGTCAGGAAAAAAGACACAGGCACACATACTGGGAGCTTTGGAGCATGAACAGCCATCCCAGTTATCTCACTTGTGGGCAATGATGTCTCACTTTTATAATCCTTTATTGTCATTGGCTAAATGTTACTCATGGGGCAGGGATATGAGTAAAGTTTTAGGTATTTGATGTTGAGGTAGCTCCTATTAATTGAGAGAAATTCTTAGGAGAAAAGAGCAGCTGTGAGCTATTCCCAAATGACACAACAATTAGAGGATGAATACAATGGCCTGGTAAATGGGATCTGGGTAGGGCACCAATTGGTCTAGTTTAGAAGATAAAAGGTCTCACCAAACACTTTATTTTCTCAGGAAGCTACCTGAGGGCAGGGACCATGTCTGTATGTTAGGGATATAGTTATCCCTAAATATTTGTTGAACAGATCAATCTTACACTTCTGTCATATATGATACGTCAGAGCTGTGATATGCTTGCAAGGCAGACGCTAACAACTTTGAGTTGTAAAATCAGAATTACATCAAACACTCGAATGCAACATTAGACACTGAGAAAAAGTGTCCATAATGAAGGGAACATATTTAAGAGAATTTTCTTGAAATTGTAAAGAAGGGAGAGCCTAGGGTTTTCAGCCATTAATGGGCATCAACAGTATAGAATCATACATTTAAAATGGGTGAAATATCATGTATATTGTAACTGAATCCAAGATTTACATACTGCTTGCCGCATAACAGCCAATAAATAATGAGAGACAAGGTGCTGGGGCAATGAAATCAACTTTTATTCAGAAAGCCAGCAAACCAAGAAGATGGTGGACTAGTGTCCTAAAGAACCATCTTGAGTAAGTGTGCACTTCAGGCTCCATTTATGTCAAGGGAATGGGGAGCAGAAAGGGATTGTAAGAGATGACTGACCCATAGACATCTGAGAGTCAGCGAAGGACCAAGGAGGTTGTGAAACTTTTTCATTCCAGTGTTCCTATTATAAATCTTTAACATAGCATTGTTATTTGTGTACATACTTTCCTTATCTCCCGTTTTGGAAAAGGGATGATTATCATTTTTCTTCTAGAGTTGAACTACAAACTAAATTCTTCCTATAACTAGCTGGCCTATGGGCAGAGCTAAGCAGAAGCTTATAACCTAAGGGATGTTACAGTAGGGTGTTAGAAGCTAAGTCTTTGTTCTTTTTTTTTTTTTTTTTTGAGACAGAGCCTCAAGCTGTCACCCTGGATAGAGTCTGTGGCATCACAGTTCACAGCAACCTCCAATTCCTGGGCTCAAGCAAGGCTCCTGCCTCTGCCTCCCAAGTAGCTGGGACTACAGGCGTCCCCCACAATGCCTGGCCATTTATTTTTTTGGTTGCAGCCATCATTGTTGTTTGGCGGCCTGGGCTGGATTTGAACCTGCTCAGGTGTATGTGGCTGGTGCCTTAGCCCGATGAGCCACAGGCGCTGAGCCGCTAAGTCTTTATTCAATTAGCTATCTCAGTTTTTTTTCCTAGAGACAGAGTCTCACTTTGTGGCCCTCGGTAGAATACTATGCTGTCACAGCTCACAGCAATCTCCAGCTCTTGGGCTTAGGCGATTCTCTTGCCTTAGCCTCCCGAGTAGCTGGGACTATGGGCGCCCAGTACAACGCCTGGCTATTTTTTTGCCGCAGTTTAGCGAGGGCCGGGTTTGAAGCGTTGACCATCAGTATGTGGGGATGGCGCCCTACCCACTGAACCACAGGTGCCACCGAAAGGGGCTGCCAACTTTTTTTTTTTGAGACAGAGTCTCATTTTGTCGCCCAAAGTTGAGTGCTGTGGCATCACAGCTCCAGCAACCTCCAGCTCTTGGGCTTAGGCAATTCTCTTCTCAGCCTTTTGAGTAGCTGGGACTACAGATGCCTGCCACAATGTCCGGCTATTTTTTTGTTGTAGTTTGGCCGGGGGCCGGGTTTGAGCCTGCCACCCTCATTATATGGGGCCCGGCATCCTACTCACTGAGCCACAGGCACTGCCCCCTTTTTTTGTATTTGTTAATAGACTTTTTTTTTAAAGAAGAGCTTTCATTTCATAGAAAAATTAAATAGAAAGTACAGAGAGTTCCCTTGATCTCTTAACCCTGTTTCTCCCAAAAGAAGTTAAGTTTCGCAAATTCTCACAGTGGTTTTCATGAAACAAAGCCAGAGAGGGCTGACTGTAATTTATATGCTTCTAAAAATTTCAAGCCACTGTTCCAGTCATTGTTGGGACCCAGAAATAATTCAGATACTGCTGATACTATCCACAAGGAGTTTAAAGACTTACTGATGAGAAAAAGTATGTATGTAATTAACTGTAATACAAAGTAGAAAGTAATACAGCTGGTAAGAGCAATGTAGTGCTATGGGAGCATAGAAAGGGAGAACATAACAAGAGTGGAAGACAATAAATAGTCAGCAGTATTGTAGACAAAATTATATCATAAGTCACTGTTTCCCTTCCAAATGATGGATGCCATTTTTAGCACTCACATTCAAGTGTTCATTCTCTTTGCAGTCAGCCATCTGGGATGTGTCATTATTGTCCTCTACAACCATCTCCACAAATGCTTCTAATCAAAACCTTTCTGAACTAATTTTATCCCTGTAAGGCTAGATTCTCTTTGCTTTTAAAGTCAAAAGGCAGACATATGAAATATTAGAAGACAAGATTTTGATACATTCTCACTGTTTTTGAACTTTTTAAACTGCTTTTTCTTTGTGCAGCTAGAAAATTTTGTGCTCAAAACTGACTAAACAACGAATTATATGTATAATTGCTTCTCAGAAGCTAAAAAAAAGATAAAAATCCATTTGGTTAGTAATTGTCTAAGTTTTTTTTTTAATTTAAGCATGAGTTTGATTATATATGTGTATTTTTTTTTCTTTTCAGATAGGTGCCTTCTACTTAAACCTTGGGGGTGCTCCAGAGGGGCCAGCAGGCACTGGAAAAACTGAAACCACCAAGGACTTGGCTAAAGCTCTTGCTGTACAGTGTGTGGTGTTCAACTGTTCAGATGGGCTAGATTATCTAGCAATGGGAAAGGTAGTCAAATTACTAAATCAGCAATATTAACTATTACACACAACTAGATCTAACTGGATGAACTTAAGGACATTATTTGAATATGGTTGAATATTACTTGAGCTTTGGTTTTAGGCATTAAAACTTTGTTTTTTATCCTTGGGGCCTTTATTAAATTTAACTTTTAATTTTGACTTAAAAGACTACATATTTGTTTTAAGAGGTAAGACCTTTCCTAAGAAAAATCACCTCCTTTTCCCCTTGTCCTTAGTTTTTTAAAGGATTGGCTTCTTCTGGTGCATGGGCTTGCTTTGATGAATTTAATCGTATTGAGTTGGAAGTGTTATCAGTGGTAGCTCAACAGATCCTTTGTATTCAGAGAGCCATACAACAGAAGTTGGAAGTATTTATTTTTGAAGGGACAGAACTGAAGCTCAATCCAAATTGTTTTGTAGCTATTACCATGAATCCTGGCTATGCAGGACGCTCAGAATTGCCAGACAACCTTAAGGTAATATTTTGTAAGAGTGTAAGATTGTTAATAAGAACAACATAATTCAATCAAAATGTTATAATTTCTTCTTATATATTGTAATTTCCTTTTACCTTTTCCATTTACTATAAGTAAACCTCCAAAAACTTTTTTAGACATCCCCCAAATATGAAGTACATAAAAATATTAAAGTGCTAATAAAAAATGTTAGCATTTTTTAGGAAAACGTATTGCATTTGGCAAATAAACTTGAATGTCAATGCAATATTTTCTGTATTTTTCCTGTATTATAATTTTAGCTTAAAAACCAGTTTCATTTATGTAAATAATAATTTCATTCATTATATACTCTAGGTTCTTTTTAGAACAGTGGCTATGATGGTTCCAAACTATGCTCTTATAGCAGAAATCTCCCTCTACTCATATGGGTTTTTAAATGCAAAACCTCTGTCTGTGAAGATAGTAATGACCTATAGGCTTTGCTCAGAGCAGCTCTCATCACAATTTCATTATGACTATGGAATGCGAGCAGTTAAAGCAGTTTTAGTGGCTGCTGGAAACCTAAAACTAAAGTTTCCAGATGAGAATGAAGACATACTTGTAAGTATCTAAATATATGCATTGTGAAAATTTCAGTAGAAAGATCATTTTTTTTTTTAATGAGACTGATTGAGAATTACAAGTCTTTCATGTGGGGTTGAAATGACAATTTTTGTTATGTTATTTGTTATACTCTACATGCACGATAAGCATAGTATTT
This sequence comes from Arctocebus calabarensis, assembly GCA_963573935.1. NCBI lineage: Eukaryota > Metazoa > Chordata > Mammalia > Primates > Lorisidae > Arctocebus > Arctocebus calabarensis. Next base: position 1,135 of record CAUYON010005958.1, on the reverse strand, counting down.
GGCTTTTGATTATGGGGTTTTCATGGAGCAATGTAAAATAAACTTTGACTGTTTGCCAGGGGGTGTGGTGGAATGGGTCAGGAGGGGGAAGTAGGGACATAAATGCTGACAATTAATTTATATTGCACTTTCATGGTGATTTTAGCTTCTTCGATCAATTAAAGATGTAAATGAACCAAAGTTTTTATCACATGATATACCTTTATTTAATGGAATAACTAGTGACTTATTTCCTGGTATTAAACTTCCTGAAGCTGACTATAATGTAAGTAAACCATGAGAATGACTTATTCTGCACAATAAATTCATCTGATGACTCAATTGTTTATCAAGTTTTATTAAATGAGTGAAATGATTTTGTTTGGAGGTTAATTCCCTATTTTGGCCTCTTTAATTATTGAAGGTAAGTAAATTTTGGTACCTTCTATTAAATGATAACAGAATTAACCTGTTTAGGTTCAGGTTAAAGATGATGTTCTTTGTAAGAGAGTATTTCATTCCCTGTCTTCTGTTTTATACTACTTACAAGTGTGCATGCTATAATCCTTACTTTTGTGTATTTCATTAGGTAGAAAGTAATAAAACATCCTATAGTTAACATCCTTATAGTATACAGTCCTATAGTATACATCCTATAGTAACAATCCTTACTTTTGTGTATTTCCTTAAGTAGAAAGTAATAAAACATCCTATAGTTAATATAATAAGGTTTCTCAAATAATTTACTGCCTCTTTTTTAAAAGTAAACAATCCATACTCCTACTGCACACACACACACACACAAATAGTAACTGTGGGTGGTAATGGATGTGTTAATTAATTTGATTGTGGTACTTGTATAATGTATATGTATTTCAAATTGTATTCTATTCGGCCTGGCGCCTGTGGCTCAACAGGCTAAGGCACCAGCCACATACACCTGAGCTGGCGGGTTCGAATCCAGCCCAGGCCCGCCAAACAACAATGACGGCTGCAACCAAAAAATGGCCAGGCATTGTGGTGGGCGCCTATAGTCCCAGCTACTTGGGAGGCGGAGGCAGGAGACTCGCTTGAGCCCAGGAATTGGAGGTTGCTGTGAGCTGTGATGCCATGGCACTCTATCCAGGGTGACAGCTTGAGGCTCTGTCTCAAAAAA
>CAUYON010005957.1:0-18897 GCA_963573935.1 Arctocebus calabarensis | reverse complement strand
TTTGACTAACTTAACCACGAAAAAAAGAGTAAAATCCCTAATTTCGTCAATCAGAAATGGTAAACTGAAATAACAACAGACCCCTCAGAAATTCAAAAACTCCTCAATGAATATTACAAGAAACTTTACTCTCAGAATTATGAAAATCTGAAAGAAATTGACCAATACTTGGAAGCACGCCACCTACTAAGGCTTAGCCAGAACAAAGTGGAAATGTTGAACAGGCCTATATCAAGTTCTGAAATAGCATCAACTATAAAATATCTCCCTAAAAAGAGAAGCCTAGGACTGTCAGAATTCTACCAAACCTTTAAAGAAGAACTAGTACAAATATTACGCAATGTTTTCCAAAATATAGAAAAAGAAGGAATACTACCCAACACATTCTATGAAGTAAACATCACCTTGATCCCTAAACCAGGGAAAGACTCAACAAAAAAAGAAAATTCAAGACCAATATCACTAATGAATATTGATGCAAAAATATTCAACAAGATCCTCACAAACAGAATCCAACAACACATCAAACAATTTATACACCATGACCAAGTGGGCTTTATCCCAGGGTCTCAAGTCTGGTTACATAAATCTATAAATGTAATTCAGCACATAAACAAATTAAAAAATAAAGACCATATGATTCTCTCGATTGAAGCAGAAAAAGCTTTTGACAAGATCCAGCATCCCTTCATGATCAGAACACTTTAAAAAATTGGTATAGAAGGGACATTTCTTAAACTAATAGAGGCCATCTACAGCAAACCCACAGTCAACATTGTATTGAATGTTGTTAAATTGTAATCATTTAAACTTAGATCAGGAAGCAGGCAAGGTTTCCCATTATCTCCTCCGGTCTTCAACATTATAATGGAAGATTTAGCCATTGCAATTAGGGAAGAAAAGGCAATCAAGTGTATCCCCATAGGGCCAGAAAAGATCAAACTTTCACTCTTCACAGATGATATATAATTGTATATCTGGAAAACACCAGGGATTCTGCTACAAAACTTTTGGAAGTGATCAAGGAATACAGCAATGTCTCAGGCTACAAAATCAACACCCATAAATGTGTAGCCTTTATATATACCAACAATAGCCTAGCCAAAAAAACAGTCAAGGACTCTATTCCTTTCACAGTAGTGCCAAAGAATTTGAAATATTTGTGAGTTTACCTAACAAAGGATGTGAAAGTTCTCTATAAAGAGAACTATGAAACTCTAAGAAAAGAAATAGCTGAAAAGGTTAACAAATGGAAAAAACATACCATGCTCATGGCTTGGAAGAATGAACATTGTTAAAATGTCTATACTACCCAAAGCAATATATAATTTTAATGAAATTCCTATTAAAGCTCCATTGTCATATTTTAAAGATCTTGAAAAAATAATACTTTGTTTTATATGGAATCAGAATAAAACCTCGAATAGCTAAGACATTACAGAGAAATAAAAACAAAGCAGGAGGAATCACGCTACCAGACCTGACATTCTACTATAACTCGATAGTGATCAAAACAGTATGGCACTGGCACAAAAACAGAGAGGTAGATGTATGGAACAGAATAGAGAACCAAGAGATGAACCCAGCTACTTACTGTTATTTGATCTTTGACAAGCCAATCAAAAACATTCAGTGGGGAAAAGACTCCCTATTTAACAAATGGTGCTGGGTGAACTGGCTGGCGACCTGTAGAAGACTGAAATTGGACTCACACCTTTTACCACTAATGAAGATAGACTCACACTGGATTAAAGATTTAAACTTAAGACATGAAACTATAAAAATACTAGAAAAAAGTGCAGGGAAAACTCTTGAAAGAATCAGCCTGGGCGAATACTTTATGAGGAGGACTCCCCAGGCAATGGAAGCAGTATCAAAAATACACTACTGGGACCTAATCAAACTAAAAAGCTTCTGTACAGCCAAGAACATAGTAAGTATAGCAAGCAGGCAGCCCTCAGAATGGGACAAAATATTTGCAGGTTATGCCTCCGACAAAGGTTTAATAACCAGAATCCACAGAGAACTCAATCATATTAGCAAGAAAAGAACAAGTGATCCCATCTCAGGGTGGGAAAAGGACTTGAAGAGAAACTTCTCCAAATAAGACAGGTGCATGGCCTACAGGCACATGAAAAAATGCTCACTATCCCTATTCATCAGACAAATGCAAATCAAAACTACTTTGAGATATCATCTAACTCCAGTAAGATTAGCCCACATAACAAAATCCCCAAACCAGAGATGTTGGCGTGGATTTGGAGAAAAGGGAACACTTCTATACTGCTGGTGGGAATGCAAACTAATACTTTCCTTTTGGAAGGATGTTTGGAGAATACTTGGAAATCTAAAAATAGACCTGTCATTTGATCCTATAATTCCTTTACTTGGTATATACCCAGAAGACCAAAAGTCACACTGTAACAAAGATACCTGTACCAGAATGTTTATTGCAGCCCAATTCATAATTGCTAAGTCATGGAAGAAGCCCAAGTGCCCATCGACCCACGAATGGATTAATAAATTGTGGTACATGTACACTATGGAATATTATGCAGCCTTAAAGAAAGATGGAGACTTTACCTCTTTCTTGTGTACATGGATGGAGCTGAAAAACATTCTTCTTAGCAAAGTATCTCAAGAATGGAAGAAAAAGTATCCAACGTACTCAGCCCTACTATGAAGCTAATTTATAGCTTTTATATGAAGGCTATAACCCAATTATAGCACAAGAGTATGGGGTAAGGGGCAAGGGAGGGGAAGGGAGGGGGGAGGTTTTTGTGGGGAGAGGGTAATTGGTGGAATCACAGTTATGGTGCATCTTAGAAGGGTACAGGTGAAATTTAGTAAATGCAGAGCACAAATGTTTCATACAATAACTAAGAAAATGCCATGAGGGCTATGTTCAACAGTTTGATGAAAATATTTCCGATTGTATATGAAGCCAGCACATTGTACCCCACGATTGCACTAATGTACACAGCTATGATTTAATAAAAAAAAAAAAAAATTTAATTGCACACAAACTTTATGACCACCCCATATATTAAAAATTTAGTGCTCTACAATATTCATTTATTTCAGTAGTATAGGGTGTTGATGATAATGCTTTTTTAAAAAATTAGGAAAGGAGGACTTATGATTTCTTTTGGTTACTCTGCTATGTCTTTATTGTGTTTTATCCTCTATTATTTATCAGCACTGGATTACATCAGCAATAATTGAAGTACAAAACCATCTTTATGTAAAGCAGCATCAATCTTATTTTGCTGCTCTACGTTGGCAGTTACTCCTGCTTCATTTATGGGAAATTGTACAAAAGGTCTGAAACATTACAATGTCCATTTGCTGCCTGATATGTGTCGGTCTGGGTTAGTAGCAGGACAGAGAGCCCTGGCACTCAGCGCCTCGTGGTCCCATTTGCTGCAGGCAAACCTCCTGGGCGGATTTGCTCTCTCGGGGCGCCACGTTGTCCTTTCCATGCACGTGCACACTTGAAATTCATCAGAGTCTGCGAAAGTTCAAAATAAAAAATCTTATACCACTACGTGAAGGCAAAAATGTAAAGGGGAGAAATTTGCCGCTACCTGCATTTTACCCTTTTGTCCAGCCCTATATTTGCCCCGTAATAGACAACAAAATTTCATGACTGTGAAAAAGTGGAGGTCAAAGGCTGGGTGTTCTTTCCACTACTATAATGTGAACACTTCTAAATTAAATATCTAACACTTCCAGTTCCCTCCATTGTTAAAATAGAACACTTTAAGGCTGCATAGTATTCCATGGTATACATGTACCACAATTTATTAATCCATTCGTGGGTTGATGGACATTTGGGCTTCTTCCACGACTTAGCAATTATGAATTGGGCTGCAATAAACATTCGGGTACACACAAACTAGTACATTCCTTTTGGAAAGATATTTGGAGAATACTTAGAGATCTAAAAATAGATCTGCCATTCGATCCTATAATTCCTTTATTGGGTATATATCCAGAGTTTCTTATCAGTCACCTAAAAGTATATTTATGTGTTTGGAAAGATTTGAATTTTATTTAGATTATTGTTGAGAATTGTTTTCCCAAATCAAAGATTATTTTAACCTATAGATGATGATAAATTTATGTCAGTGAATCTTTTTTTATAAAACACGGCAATAACACACTTAAGTACGTATATATAAATGCAGATTCTTCTCCGACGCAGTGAAATTAACACTGTAAACTGTGACTCAGCACATTACAGCTATGCTATTTTTACAATATTTAGGTACAATAGTATTTGTTTTTGAAATTTGAAAAAATAGTGTTTTGTCATAAAAGTACTTATTTCAGAATAATTTAAACATGAACGTCATTTGTTTCTGCTATTTTTTTTCTCTATGTGGACCAAAACCCCAAATGTGGATTAGTTTATGTTTAAACGTTGAAAATAATGCCTACATGGTAACAGGCTTTGCTTTATACTTCTTGTGAATAGAAAAAGAGAATTTTAACTCAGTACCTGCACATCTGTAGGCTGTTCAGTTGCTCACTGGCTAGAGCTTTCTGCTCTGCTGAGCTGACATTTCAGGTAAGCTTCTCAAGGGAAGAGAACATCCCAGAGACAGGGAGATTTATGTAAGTGCACTGCAATAAAGGATGTGTAAGTGCAACTTAGGAAACCCATGTATGGGTGCCATTCATTTGAGTTTAATAGATACTAAAAGTGTTTACTGCCTTGTGAATGAATGCAAAGCAAGTCACACGCTGGAGTCAAATGAAAATATCATCTCTCTGAACATCATAAAGACATTCTGAAGCTACATAGGCTGATATCTGTTCTAAAATGAGTTTCTGGGTGACGAGTTTAGGAAAGACAACTGTTTATTTTTGAATAGCTAATGCATATATATATATTTTTTACAAGTTGGACTTCAATTTATTACATGATTAAAGAAGTTCCAAATGTGTTTTTACAATATAAGCTGCATCTTAAAAAAAAAAACTGATAAAAATGTAAAGAAAAAAGTGTGATTATTTACTTTGTAGTGCTGTTAGGACTATTATGACATATATTTCTCTTATATGTATGTTTAAAGTAATATAATTTTCTGAAATTTAATTTGAAAATAATTTTTCAAAAATTGAACTAATAAATAAGGTAGTCAAAATATAATGTAGACATCAATTTAAATAAAAAGTTTTAAAATTATTTCTTTGTGTTCATTTATGATCAAACTTGGCAGTTTGATATATTCAGTAAAAGAATTAACCAATTCAATTATCAATGAGTCAAACAGATGAATTGCTCTCTAATACAAAGTACGTTGTAAGTATCCTCTTAAGCATGCATTGTACAAACCTAATATCCATTTATGAATTCTATGGCCAAAAATTATCACGGTGTTTCCATACACATTTCTAAAGTCTAAATCAATGCATAAGATTACCACACCAAGTTCATAACAGCCAACAATTTGAAATGGAGATTGTGATGACAACATGACAACTTTTTCAATGCTTTGAAAAAGTGCTTAGACAAAGATTATATAAACAGATAATGTGTTACTTCTGTATAGAATACACACCTCATAGGATTTTCAGTAGAGATTATGCCTGCATTAAACACCATTTAAAATTATTTCAGCAAAATAAGTGAATGGAATTATAATTTATGTTTTAGGAATAAAATAGTTACCTTTCTATATCATCTTGCTTCCATGTGGTGATTGTTAGTACAAAAAACAATAACAATAACAACAACAAAAACAAAAAAACAAATGAACAAGAAGAAAACAACTTTGGGCTTTGATACAGTTCCATGCCTAATTTTCAGTAAGGGGAAGATTTGATCTCACCTAATGGATTTTACTACATTCTCCTACATTGACAAAAAAGCAGACAAAAGATAGAATAGTTTCAACTCTGCTCATGTAACAAGTTTTCAGTACCAACTCTGGTCATGTAACTAGTTTTCGATAAATCATAGCCATGAGCAATACCACTAAATAAGATAACTTTCTTTAACACAAATTATCATGGAAATGAGTAGCTCGAGAACAGAGTCAAAGTATAAAACTAAAGTTCTAGGAAAATATTAAGTGTGGTACTCCAAGGTACAGAGTAGAGGAAATGGTTGAAATTGTTACCCAACAATTCAGATTTTGGCTTCATCTGACAACACCATCCATCTAAGAAAAGAGAATTAGGGGGTAAAAAACAAGGTAATATGTTGGAACATTCTGGTCACTACCAATAGGAAAATAATAATGTTAATCTCTTGTAATTTTGAATAATAAGCTAGTATATGCTGTTTTCCTCTATGTAATAAATAGATTCTCTGAATGCACCTGGAACTTCAGCAATTCCACTGGATACATCTTTTAAAATAAACTGAATAAAATATATATTATTATTCCTCTATGCTAACAGATTAGCTACTGATTTTTTTTTCTTTTTAGTCTGTAACTGTATTCGTCTATGATTTTTTTTTTTTATCAAGAAGCCAAGGACAATTCTATGCCACCATTTCTTCTGAATCAGTTACCATTAGTGACCTATAAATATGGTGAAATAAGTTACTATTACCCTGAGGCAGAAGGGATTTTATGACTTAGACTTCATTCTGCCCTTGGTCCTATCTTACCTGAGTGCAATGGAATGCCTCAGTACATTCTGTGACAACTTATATAACTTGATGGGTTAGTTTGCTCACTGGGTAATACACTTGCAATAATTCATACTTCATATTGTCCTACAAATGCCCCACTTCCCTGGGCTGTCTATACCTACACTTCTTCAAATGAACTTTCAAGGCCACAATTTATCCTAAGATACTCATAAGCAATCTCCACCAAAAATGATTGTGCCAATATTCATCTGGGGTAAGGAATTATCTTAAGGTTTTTTTTTTTTCTTTTCAACCTTTAAAAAAAAAAATTGTCTCTCCGTGAGTGCAGTGAAGTTGGAAGTTGTTATCCAATCAGTGTCAGCTCTCACATCAAAAAAGAGTTTATTTTGGACCTGCATCATTTCCATTCCAATAAATAAATCAACAAACACATTTTGGTGCCTCCGTCTTTTTAAGTGTCTGTGCCACAATATTGCTAGGGTTGCTTAGCAACCACAAAATAGTGAGATAGCAGGATTGAAGAGCCCAATAAAATAAACAGTTATATTTACATACTTACAGTGAGAGAGCTCATGTTGGTTTACTCAGCCAGGCTTAGGATATTTACAGCATTCATGGTTAAAATCGTGGGCAAATTTTATAACAGTAACCTTTGTCATGTCCAGTTATATTACAGATATGTGGAATATCATCTACCAATTTCTTATAGTTATTCCTTTTATTACCACTCAGGTTTTAGAAAGATTCCAATGAGCAGTTCACTGTTAAAATAGTGTAGAAGGAAGATATATATATATATATATTTCCCAAACATCATTTTTTGACTATGTAACATTTAAAAACTCATGGCAAGATTTTGTGTTTTTTATCCTTTTGTTTGTTTCACAAATTCTTTTTCAATAGTTTAGGTGGAAAACATTTAATGAATGTAATATGTTTTAGGAGGCACAACTGACATGCTTGTCTATGTAAAATTAAAGAATAAAATAGCTCACTTAGAGTGGCAAACATTCAACAAATATATTCTAATTGAGTAGACATATGTTTAAGTACTTTTGAGCAGAAAATTATCCCTCATTTATATATGTATATATATATATATAAATATATATATTTTTTGAGACAAAGTCTTACCTTGTCACCCTTAGAAGAGTATTGTGGTGTCATAGCTCACAGCAACCTCAAACTCCTGAACTTAAGTGATTCTCTTTCCGCAGTCTTCCAAGAAGCTGGGACTATAGATACCCTCCATAACATCCAGCTATTTGTAGAGATAAGGTCTCTCGTGCTGGCTCAGGGTGTTCTCGAACTTGTGACCTCAGGTGATCCACCCGCCTTGGCCTCCCAAGTGATGGAATTATAGGTGTGAGCCACCGCACCATCCAGCCCTCCTTCATTTATATTGAGGAATACATATTTGAGGCATTAGAAGCAAATCAAGTAAATGCTATAAAGGGGTCTGCTTTCTAGGATGCTAGGAAAGCTATTCATTCACCCATCTATTAAATGCCTATTACTTGATATCAACCAGTGGCCTGGAATTAAGGGAAGGAAAAAAGTTTGTTTGTCATCCAGAAACTCACACAATAGTGACCACTAATTGCAATATACATGTATCAAGTTGGTGTTGCTGTGGAGGTACACACCTTATAGTTTGGAAATGCAAAGGATGTGATAGCTTTTTCTGGAAGAACCTGGGTAGAACTCACAGAGGAGTTAACTGTGACAAGGATGCAGTAGGCAGGTAGAGGAAAGGGCAAACACACTAAGTGTCATTGTGTAGGGAGGGGAGCTTGGAAGCAAGCACTTTCAAGGAATAGTCAATGTGCACCTGTTGTCCAGTTGGTCTTGGGAAAAATATATTTTAAAAAAGAAATTAACTAGAGTGAGAGGATGATCATCAAGAATAGGCCTAGGTGATCATCTACAAAAAAAAAAAAAAAAAAAAGAATAGGTCTAGGTAGCTTGAGTTTTCTCTAGGTCTTGGTCTAGTAGACCTTTCTGACAACTATTATTTATTCATCCCCAACTACACCAAATAAGCTGACTGCTTCATAAAATGATTTGTACTTCATACACTTTATGAAATTTGATTGGCAAAGAATTTTTCATATTTAGTACAAGTATTATTATTGTCATGGCTATCATCAACTTTAGTAAGGAATCTTGCTAAATTTGTTAACTTCTGTATCTCACATTTCTAGTTTTACAAGCACCCATGCCTGCTGTTTCAAGAACTATCTAATTAATAGAATATTACAAATATAGCATGATCTGATAATCTTTTAGTATTGATTTTACACAAATTTTCTGAATTGATGTCAGAAAACATGTTAGTTTTTTTTTTTTTAGGGTTATCAGTTAGGTCTCAGCAGAAAATAAATAGCATAATTAATCAAATTGGGGAAAGGTGAGGTCAAGGGCTATTATAACCTGTGGACAAGTTAGAGGAAAATCACATGAATGGTTTGGTACCCTGGAGATAATAGGAATGCTATATTTGCCAATCCCAGGCCTAAAGAGGTTAGGAGAGAGAGGGATTATTTATGAGAATTTGTGTAGAGTGATTATTGTCAGGAGAGGGCTGAATCACAAAAGCCACAATGAAATATTTTCTGAAGGTGTTGCCACTGTCCTGAAATGACCTAAGAAGATCTAGAATTATTTGCATTTAAGTTTCACTTTTTAAAATGAGTTTGAGTGTCTTGATATTGCCACAGTTTAGGAATCCATCATATCTGTGTATACAGCCCAACTTGGAAAGTAAGATTTAATTCTTCTGTGATGATTTGACTTTACAGATTGACTATTTCATGTATCCCAATAAAGTTCTGAAACAGCATCACTGGGTGCTAAGGAACGTACGGAGAAACCCACCTCTACCAAACCAAATGAATGAAAAATCAAAAGGAAAAGGTCCATGTAAGACAGAGAGTCATCTAAACGCTATTGACAAGGCAAAATAAAGACAGGTAATTGCAGGTGATAGAGCAGAATGAAATCGATGACAAGAATACCATGAAAAACTTCACTACTTGACTCTGAGTGACATTACCATTTATTACTAGGAAGTGACAGAAACAGGAGAATCGCCAATAGACTTCTTTAAACAAATGTACCACAAAGCCAGAGAGACAAGAAATAGAGCCACGAGCAAAGAAACTTAAGCCACCTGGATTATTTCAGCCACACCCCTATACCATGGCAGCCTTTGGCAGTCAATGATAACTTTGTAAGTTTGGTAGCAAAGATCAAAAATGGAATATTGGCATCTCTTAAGGAATTCTTTTAAAAGAGAGGGTTTCAGAAAAAACAGGTGGCTTTGTAGATGATTCTAAGTAATTCATGTTTCTTAGTTTGAATCTTAAATCTGAGAAGAAAATGAACAAAGCAGCTGTTTCTTCATATGGTTAATTTTTTTATTTTTTATTTTTTTAATAATTTTATTAAATCATAATTGTGTACATTGGCGCAATCATGGGGCACAATGTGCTTACTTCATATACAATCAGAAATATTTTGATTATACTGTTAGAGATAGCCTTCATGGCATTTTCTTAATCACTATATGAAAACATTGATACTCTACATTTAATAAGTTTCACCAGTACCCTGTTAAGATGCACCGTAGGTGTGTCTTGAGATAATTTTAGTTTTACAGTAGTGAGAAAAAAACACAGAGATCTTCTGTATTCTTTACCCAGTTTCTTCCAACGGTAACAGCAATACTGTAGTAGTACAGTATAACATCCAGTATGCTGATATGATACTGCCAAGAAAGAGAACATTTCGTCACAATAGGACTCCTGTGTTTCTTTTCTTATAGCCAAACTCACTTCCCTTCTACTAGACCCTATTGTCATCTTAACCTTTGACAACCACCAATCTGTTCTCTAGTTTTATAATTTTGTCACTTCATGAATGTTATATAATAAAATAATGCATTATGTATTTTTCTTACTTACCATTAATTATCTGGAAATTCACCTATGTTATAGAGTGTACCATACATTGTTTAAGCATTCACCCACTGAAGGACATCTCGGTTGCTTCCAAGATTGGCTTTATGAATAAGCTGTTATAAACACTCTTATCCAGAATTTTGTGTGCATATACATTTTCAGCTTAATAGGGTAAGTACTATGGAGTATGCATATTGGATTGTGTAGTGAGAGCATGTTTAATTTTGTAAGTTGTTTTTCCAAGTGGCAGTACCATTTTGCATTTTCACCAGCAGGGAGGAAGAGGTCCAGTTGCTCCACATTCTTGCCAGCATTTGACGTTTTCAGTATTTAAGGTTAACACTCCAATGGGTGTATACAAGTATCTCATTGTTTTAATTTGCAATTCCCTAATGACATGTCATTTTGAGCAAGTTTTTACAGGCTTATATTCTTACTTTTGTTTGGTGACATACATGTTCAAATATTTTCCCATTTTTTAAAATTGGGTTCTTTGTTTCCTGATTGCTGAGTTTTAAGAGTTCGTATATTTTAAATATCTGTCCTTCATCTGATGTGGGTTATGCCAAGATTTTCTCACAATCTTTTGGTTTGCCTTTTTATTCTCCTAAAACTGTCTTTCACAAAGAAAATTTTTAAATTTTAATAACACCCAACTTACAATTTTGTTTTCTCTCAGGATTATATTTTTGGTGTTGTATTTAAAAAATAATCACCAAAAGCAACTTTGATTTTCTTCCATATTATCTTCTAGAAGTTTCTTACTTTTGTGTTTTACATTTGAGTCTGTCATCAATTTTGAGTTAAATATTTGAAAGGTGTAAGGTTTGTATTCAGATTAATTTGTTTTGCATGTGGATATCTTTTATTTTTCCAGCACCATTTCCTGAAATCCTTTCTGTATTGAATATTCTTTGATTTGTCAAAGATCAGATGACTCTATTTGTGTGTGTCTATTTATGAGCTTTCTATTCTATTCCATTAATCTATTTGTATAATTTTAGCTAATATCACACTGTCTTGATGACTATAGCTTTATAGTCAGTCTTGGAATCTTGGAGTCACGTAGTGTCAGTACTATGAGTTTGTTTTTCTCCTTCAATGTTATGTAGGCTATTCTTGCTCTTTTGCTTTTTCATATAATTTGTCAGTATCTGAAAACTATCTAACCTTTCTGTTTTAGAAGATTTTTCTCTACTATCATTTTGCCAGCATACTACTGCCTGGTAGTAGATGGGGGCATCCAGTCTCACCACTAGGCTTTGATGATACTTGAAGTTTGACCTGCTCGTTGGTGCTGTGTGAGGACGGCTGTTTCACTCCCCAGTTGGTCTCCACTGACGTGATGATGGCGTGTGGTTCCTTCCTGATAATGTAACACAGCTTTTTTTGTGTGTGTGGCATTTGGTTCGGGTAGAGTGATTCTCTGCCTTTGCTGAATTGATGTTTTCAGCCATGGTTTTACTGGGGCTTTTTTCCTCTTTTATGTCTGTCGGTGTTTCTGGGGTTTTGATTTCTTCAACTATTAAGTTTGGCAAAAAGAAAACACAGGCTGTCGTCCCTTGGCCGTTGAGTTCCCCAGCCATTCTCCTTTCTTCTTTCCACTTTCCAGACTCTCCTTATGTTGGTTTTATATATATGTTTATACTTCCAAATGTTAAGTTTCCTTTTGAGAGGAATAAAGAAAAGTATGTGTGTACTCCACTGTCTTCTGAGCACGGAGGTCTCGCCCTCCGTATGTTTATAATGTTACATATTTGTCAGCTGTGAATCAAAGAGGGAGGAGTTAAGGGTGGACTTTGTGTTCCAGAAGATGTCAACTGAATAACTGACAGAAACCACTTGGAGAATTAGGAAAACAAAATTAATGTGAGCAAGCAGTGTTTTCTGCATTTTTTTTTCCTGGCTATAGTTTTAAGTCTGTAGAATAAATTTGAAGAAGATCTCACAAAGGCAAGGGGACCAATAGAAAATGTTTATAGTAACTAGATTACAAAGTCTCAAAGTAGAGCAGCTACTTTAGCAGTAGCAGGAAAATGGAAAAGAAAGAATAAGGTCAAGTTCCAGTTTATTATTAGTTACTACGAGCAAGATAATGACTGAGATAAGGAACATCAAAAATGTAGAAGACAGGGACTCCTTTGTCAAGGAGTTTCACTCACTGACTGAGCTCTTTTCTTGTCCACACAATCTCTTGTTTTGTGTCCTGGCCTCCATAAGTGGCCGGGCTTCTGCTCATATCCACTGCTGTCACTCTATTGCCGCCTCTGTCTTCTCTCACCTGCTTTGGTATGGTTCCTCCCAATTAATTGTCCTCTTTGCTTCTCTTACTTGGCTACAATTCAGTTGCCATTCACAGCTAGGCTACCCTTTTCTAAAGTATAAATGAAATTATTCCATTCTGCTTTTTGTGATTTCACAGTTATATACCGCTAGACTGAAATTCAAATTTCCTTACCATCTTTAAACCACTGACTGCTTTCATGCTACCTATATCTCCAACTTCACCTCCTTCCTTCTCCTCATCTGTTGTACTGGGACAGTCCTCTTTCTTTCTTTATCTCTGACACCCTTAGCTACTGTTTTCTCACCTAGATTTTTCCCACTAGCCATCTGCCTGCCTCACAAAAGGTGTGATTACTCATGTTTCAGGCTCAGATTTCACCTTCTCAGAAAGTGCTCTCTAATCCTTTCTTTTTGTTCTCTTTTCTTATTCTTTTTATAGTCTTCAAAACACTTACAGCTATCCGAAATCACCTTGTTCACTTGGTAATCAATATGTTTATATTATTCCTTTACTTCTCATTTCCCTCTGCTGTGTCTCCCCCAAATTCATGTGTTGAAACATTATCCCCAATGTGGTATTAAGATGTGTGGACTTTGGGAGATAATTAGGTCACAAGAGCTCCATTTTCATGGTGGAATTAATGTTCCTAGAAAGGAGGCCCAAGGGACCTTGTTTGTCCCTTTGTTTCCTGCCTTGTAAGGGTAGAGCAAGAAGGTACCACCTATGAAGCAGCCTTCCAGACATGGAATCTGTTGGCACCTTGGTCTTAGACTCCCGGGCCTTCAGAACTATGAACAATAAATTCCTATTATTTATAAATTACTCAGTTTGACATATTTTGTTGTAGCCACCCAAATGGACAAAGAAAGAAATTGGCACTGAGAAGAGGGGATGTTGTTATAACAAATACCTAAAAACGTGGAAGTAGATTTGAAACTAGGTAATGAGTAGAGGCTGAGAGAGGTTTGACGTGCTTGCTAGGAAAAGCTATATTGGTGTGAGTAGGATGTAATGGGTGGCTCTGGTAAGGTCTCAGACCAACAGGCGAGCTACAGAGAAAACCTCCGCATTTTTAGTTTACCTAAGAGGTCATGAACAGAATATTGGTAGAAATACAGATGGTAAAGGCTGTTCTGATGAGATCTAAGATGGAAATGAGAAATGTATTATTGGAAACTGGAGATAAGGTGATTCTTTTTATAAAGCGTTAAACAAACAAACAAAAAGCCCCCTTAGCTGAATGGTGTTTGGGTCCTAGTGTTTTGTGGAAGGAGGAACTTGTGAATGAGGAGGCCCCAGGAGGCCGTGTCTAGCAGCATTCTGGGAGCAAGTTCACACACTTTGAGCTCCCCCTTGAGCAATGTCTAGTGCAGCTGTGGGACTGCAGCTGACCCTCAGACCCCAAACAGTACAGCCACTTCAGCCTGGGGGAGCCACAGGCACCAGCCTTCAATGGAGGCTGAAAATCCACCACCTGGAGGTTTGGAAATCCAAATCCCTCATCAGTGTGTCTGGAAAGTAAGCCATAGAGTCAAAGAAGATTATTCTCAAGCTTTGAAATGTAATGTTGCTTATAAATGACCTAGTTGAAAGTATTGTATTATAACTGCCTGAACAGACCATGACACCTTCCACGAATGTATAAACTATGATGATGGCCTGCAGCTTGCCTGCCTTTTTCACTGTGTATCCTGGTTTCTGGAATAGCTGAACACATAATCAGAACTCAATAAATTGATGTGTAAATGAATGAAGATTGAATGAATGAATCGGTGTCATTATCTTTTGCAGTTGGGACTTGGCATATTCACCTATACCATTATCAGAGCTATATTTGGAAGGTTCGATTTCTTGAAACTTCTTTAAAATACTTAATTGTGCAAGAAGACTTAAGTTCTGGGGAGCCGTCTCTCCTGTGGGTAAAAATAAGTACTCTCCTTTTTCTTTTCTGGCTGTGATATCACAGTTTTTCTGACATGAGAGATCTCAGAACATCTTATCACATAGCTTCTTACCAGCAGGGACCATTTGTCAATACACCCCCAAAGGGATATTCCCTGTAAGAGCTGTAAGTGCCTTGAGTTCTCATCCTCAGGAGACTAATTTCTGAATTGTGCACAAAGAGAGTTAAATTACTCCAAACACAGGAAGTCTGTTTAATGAGGAATCTGTGTGCCCACAATTAAAGCTTCTTTTTTCTACAGCTTTTTTCCCTATGTGATTTTTATCCAGTATGTACTAAAAAAGAAACAGTGCTTAGAAAATGAATGCAACACATCTGAAAGGTTTTCCCTTTGTCATAAAAATAGATCTTTATCCTTTTGCCATTTCTTTACAGAGGACTTTGTTACTTTGAAAATGAAATACTCAGTAAGAGATGAAGACGCTGAATAGGAATTGGGAAAAGGAAGTGAAACATTTTCTGGGATGAGTGACTTTATTGTTTTAATATAAAATTTTTAGTAGAATTTATGCATTCACTCCTCTGGACAGGGAGAGAAGGATATTGTGACTCATGCACGTTTTTCCTAATATTTATTTCTAACAAATGGCTTGTTTGTTTGTTTGATGATCTTTGCTGAGAGCCTTTAATAATAAGGTTGAGAATTAAGACATCACCCGACAGTGATGCCCAGATTGGCTTCAGCTGACACTTCAGAACAATAATATCTTCATCCTACAGCTATTTCTCCATAAATCCAGGCCACTTTACAATTTCACAAATAATTTACTTTTTAATGCTATTGCTGTTCTTAGCCACAATTAAAAATTGTCTTACTGTTTCTGTCCTCTGAATTGTTGCATAAATACAAAGCAGAAGGGAAAAGCCACTGACATCTCATAAGAAGGGCAACACTTTTTCCAGATCAAACATGCAGAGTTTTGGGAGAGTCACTTTAAGTTTCAGACAAACTACTTTGCATTGTACCACCAAAGGTCTAAAAATGAATTAGCTGCTGCATTGAGTCACCTCTGGAAATTAAGTTTCTGGATTTGTGCTATCTCTGGGACTAGAGCAATAGGTTTATCTTAGTTAGAAGGAAACTATACTACCAGAAACAACTTTCTCCCTACCATTTTCCCCCCAGAGTTATTTCAGGTGATCAAAAATATCTAATAAACCAGAGAAGAAAAAGAAAATAAAACTACCTCAATTGCTCAATGTTGTAAAGAAATTAGGGGAACTCATTGAAAATAGATCAGTAAGACTGAAAACAATTGTTTGAACTCTGTGTAATCTCTATTTTGTGTATGTGTAAGGGTGTGTGCATATTATTAGCAAAATAATTTGAATATCTCTATCATCCATGCAAATCTGGTGTCCTGAAGTGGTAGAAAAAATAAAAGTTGTGATTTGAGTTTAGAAATTCCTGTTCAGATTGTCCTGTAGTTCTCCAGATCTCAAGTCTACGGTACCTATCCCCTGAGTTGTGATGTCATCAATATGTCAAAATTTTAAAAACTACTCTTGTACTTCAAGATTAAAGGCATAAACAAATGATTTAGGTTCAGGTAATTGATTTAGATTTACAAATTGATTTAGGTTCAGATAATGGTATAAACTAGTCTATTGGAAGACATCGAACATGTGATAGATTTTACACATGTTCAACTATATGCTGAACATGTTAATATTCATTATCTCTTAAGATCTACAATAACTTTGTAAATTAAGCACTATTACTTTAGTCAGGATTGATGGAACAGGAAATCGAAACTGGATCTGTCTCATTTCAATGGCCCTGGTGTTTATAGTTTCCCCAATTGAATGTGGATAGAAAATCTGCTGTAACTCTTGGAAGGAGAAGAGTGAAGATTACTGATTAAAGGTGAGCTTGGGATGTTTCACAATTTTTAATAAAAGTTAATGTTCACTAAAGGCACGTTTATATCCTTTAGGACTCAGCAGTTCTCAACCTGTGGGTGGTGACCCCTTTTAACAATGAAAATACATTGCATCTTTAGGAAGGTTGAGAATCACTGCTTTAGGTAGATGTAGTTATGAGAGAGAGAAAATGTAAAACCGATAATTCATCTCTCAGATTTTAGTGCAACTTGTTATAGTAGATGGTTTCAGACATATTTGACTTTATTTCCAGAAGGGTGTACTAGGCACTGGCATCCGTACATAGCCTTCAAAGGGAATAATTCTAATTCGATTTTAGAATAGTCAGCAATGAGGTGTGTAGCACTTTTTCTGGATGAGTTCACGAACTTAATTGTCCACATATGCATTTTCTACCTCATTGTAAGATATTTCTCCCCTGGTGTGTCTGTATCTGATCTCAGAAGCTAGGTTACATCCCTTCATGCTTCTACATGTACTTATATTTTCCTTTTGAATTCCACTTGTCATTACTAGTTTAACAACTTGCCTCTTGCAAAAGTCTCATTTCCATGAGAGCAAGACCGTGACTGTCTTGTTCCCTGTCCTATCATCAGCCTCTGACAAAATGAATGTTATGGAGTAGAGGTTTGAGAGGTATTTAATTAATTGAATCGATATTGAAATTCAGGACTTCCCTTGTAGATTGCAGCTGTCCTTGCGATGAGGGACACATTAAGCCATGTTAGATTCAAACTGTATTTTCAAGTAACATCCTAGAAGTCAACACTGAGCAGTAAAGTGATGTATAAATGGTGTAAATATGAGTCAAAAATAATTTTCCAAAATTCCAGATTTGCTTAGAGCTAATATATAATGTTATTTATTCTCCTGGAAAATAGTTTTGAGCACCAAGTACTTATCAGGCATTTGGTGAGATGCTAAGGATAGAGAGACAAATAAGATAAACTAATTAAGGAAATTAACTCTTAAGAAAGACTGGGAAGCCTTAATGAACCTGCTTTATTTTTAAACAAGAAGTCTTCACATATTTACTTATGTGCCCCAATGAGTATTTTGAAAAAATCTGGGTCCCTTTACCCATTTTAAAACGGATATTACAAAAAATAAATAAATAAAATAAAATAAAATTGATAATACATATGTTATCATACACAGTACTTGAAATAAAGAATTTAATTCCTAGAGTATTTTTAATCTTGTCATTTAAAAGATAAAAAAATATATAAAATGTTTATATTTTCTTTTTTTTTTTTTTTAGAAAGTGTCTCACTTTATTGACCCTTGTAGAGTGCTGTGGCGTCACAGCTCTCAGCAACCTCAGAGTCATGGGCTCCAGCAATTCTCTTGCCTCAGCCTCCCAAGTAGCTGGGACTACAGGTTCCTGACACAATGCCCAGCTATTTTTTGTTGCAGTTGTCATTGTTGTTTAGCTGACCCGGACTGGTTGAATCTGTCACCCTCAGTGAATGTGGCTGGTGGCGTAACCATTGTGCTAAAGGTGCAGAGCCTTTTTTGTAGATGTTAAAATTGAGATATATTGTACATAAATTTAGAATTTTATTATGGATATATTGGATATATTACATATTTTTTTTCTCAAATGCCTACATTTTAAACTAAAGATAATTGTGCTCTATCACTATTAGTTTTTTTTTTTTTTTTGAGACATAGTCTTAAGCTATTGCCCTGGGTAGAGTGCCGTGGCATCACAGCTCACCACAACCTCCAACTCTAGGGCTCAAGTGATCCCCTTGCCTCAGTTTTTCTATTTTTAGTTGAGATGGGGGTCTCGCTCTTGCTCAGGCTGGTCTCAAACCTGAAAGCTCAGGCAATCCACCTCCCTAGGCTTCCCAAAGTGCTAGGATTCTAGGCGTGAACCACCGTACCTGGCTTCTATCACTATTACTTTGATGTTGTATCAGTTAATGCTTCAATTATGCCTGGAATATTTAGTGAAAGCAAAAACTAGAATAACATCATCTGACTTACAAGTGACACCCTGGAAGTAGAATCGTCCTATTCTTCAATTGCTGGAAATAATTGACTTTACCTCTTTTGTGTTTACATGGATGGAGCTGGAACATGTTCTTCTTAGCAAAGTATCTCAAGAATGGAAGAAAAAGTATCCAATGTACTCAGCCCTAATATGAAGCTAATTTATAGCTTTCATATGAAGGTTAAAACC
>CAUYON010005952.1:0-15280 GCA_963573935.1 Arctocebus calabarensis | reverse complement strand
CAAGCGAGTCTCCTGCCTCCGCCTCCCAAGTAGCTGGGACTATAGGCGCCCGCCACAACGCCCGGCCATTTTTTGGTTGCAGCCGTCATTGTTGTTTGGAGGTCCCGGGCTGGATTCGAACCCACCAGCTCAGGTGTACGTGGCTGGCGCCCTAGCCCGTTGAGCCACAGGCGCCAAGCCTAAAATATTTTGTATTTATAATAGTAACATAACATGTAAACTTTTATTTCTTTGTAAGAATTAACTTTGAATTCTTACTTACAAAACAATGTTCTCAACAGCAAAATAGTGACTTTTCTCCCCTCACTTTGTACCCCAATGGTAACGTTCCTAGGCAGCTTCTGCAAGCTATAGCGGAACAAGGCGTTAAGTGGAGAAAAGAAAAAGGATCAAGGGGAATACAGATTTGAGGTTATTTTTGTTCCCAACATTGAAAAGAAGTAAATTTTCATCTGTCATCATGAGTAATAAGACAGTATTTCTCATGGCAGTTGTGAAGCTCAAGTAAAACAATCTGTGTATTTCATTCATGGCCTTGTGTGGCACAGTGCAGCTCCAGTAAGTGTTATTATCATTGTATTTGAGATATAAAGTTTGGCTAGGCGACTTTTCTCCTGAAATGATGTAAAAGATGCTGGCAAAGTGACCACTCACAAGTTAAGCATTAAGGAATGGGACTGATTTCTTTAGAGAAGTTATTCTTCTAAGTTACTTTCAATGTATCCGCTTATCTCCACAGGGGAACCATTGTTTTGAGGGCAAGCTAATTAATTAATTTTACACATGAGCCCACCTGATATGTCATGACAAAACAATATTACTTCTTAAGTAAAGGAAGTTTTTGTTGATTTCTCACATATCTCATTGTACCAGGGTAGCACTTGGGGTCACAGCACACAAACATGGATACTTAATATAGTCCCCACAGAGGCAGAGCTATGGCCTCTTCTTTCTTTCTTTTCTTTCCCACTTGAATGTGCCCCAGCTATTGGAATCTGACCACTTTTTTCCTCCCTTCCTTCTTCCACCTATAGTCAGCTACAGAAGCCCCAGGCAAGGATTCCTGGAGGGAAAAATAGAGCCAGGTGATGAAAAGAGCCTGAGCTCCTGGACCACTGTGGGAGAGAACATCAGCAGAAAACTGGCACTGAACTGCCTCTTACGCCCTGGAGAGTAACTCGAAGATTAGGAAAAGCCGGTAGAAGGGAGTAAAGATCAGTATTACACCAAAAATCCATTGCCAGGGTGAATGGGATGTGATGTCAGTTCCACAAGGACTGGTCTTTCTGTTTATGGGTGACACTCAGATGCTAATAGTCTTACCTGGCACATATTATAGGCTCAAAAACTATTTGCTGAATAACTGAGTGAATGAGAGCTCATTTTGAAGATGGTGGCTAATTTGGCAAGGTAGAAGTATTTTAATATTTAGGAGCCAAGTGCATACAGATTTCTACCTCAAAAGGGCATTCTGCAGAGGAATTTGGTGTTAGGAATTGCTAAGAGCTAGGCAGGGTTTGAAACCTTGAGAAAATGTCATGAATGCTATGTCAACCAGTTCGATGAAAATATTTCCGATTGTATATAAAACCAACACAATGTACCCCATGATTACATTTATGTACACAACCATGATATAAAAAAAAGAAAGAAAGAAAAAGAAACCTTGAGTCTGGGCAAATTCGTGAAAAGTGAATCTAACCAAAATGATATGAAAAGAGTCTTATGGCAGAATGTTGGAACATCGAAGTGAGTAGGGAAAAAGACGTCATAGATAAAATTGAAAAATAACCAAAGATTTTGGACAAGAACTTGAGAGAGAGGTAATTTGAAGAAAAAAAGAAGAGGAAAAAAATATGGTCAAGAAAAAGTCGTGGTCAATAGTTTCAAATGTAGCACAAGAGTCATGAAAGATAGTAAAGCAATTTTAATATATTTTTAACTGGCTTTCTCTCCCTAAACCTATAATGCAATCTATGCATTTCTCTCTGTTGAGCCTTATTAAAGACTGGCTCTAACCTATGAAGTCTATCTTTAAAAACTCTCACTTATTTCTCCCAAATCATTTGGCCTTAAATCAATTGTAATAACCAGGCATTAGTGTCTACCCTCACGATTGGTGCAACCTCTCCCTGCTTTGAATATCATTGTCTTTCACTTAGACTTATCACACTCAAATTTTTTTTTGTGTGTTAATATTCTTGTATTTCCTTTATCACATCTGTAATTTACTATCTCTCATCTGGGCTTTCCTGACAATAGAAGCTATGCTTTACTCTTTGTACTTCTGCAGATTTAGCATGATGATTATTTTTTTTTAATGTAATGTATTCACTCATCACATTCTGACCTCAGAGCTAGATTGCTTTTACTTACAATTTTATTAATATTAAAACAATTTAGATATAATATAACCATTTTGCCTACTCAGTGGGCCTAAAATACCTTTCCAAGTTACTACTAAATGAAAACACAGAATCCTAAAATGGGTCTGTATTCCCAGCAAGACAGCAAAATACTTTTTGCCATACTGTACCACCTCATAGAAGGAAGGAAACCAATAAATGTTTACTTTGTTAAATTGGTTTGAGTTTATATCAGCCTTGAAAATGTTATCCAATTAGGTGGGGGAAGTTCTTTACCTCATCTTATTACATATTTCAAATTCCCTGATTTAGGAAATTCTATAGAAAGCAAGGGAGGGTGGGGGTTACTGCATAACAAGTTGGATCATAAATTACGGAAGTGGGATTTGGAATGATCCTGGAATGATCCTAACTCATCCTGTTGAAAGGATGAGTTAAAGGAAATGAGATGAAATTCCACAGGCAGGATTCTGGAGCGTGCATTGCTATGAGGGAGGGAGCAAAGGTGAATGAGCAGGTGGGACTGTTTAAACAGTTCTGGAGAGAAGCAATGAAGACCTGTGCCCTGTTAGAGGGAGTGGAGGGGAGTGATGTGGAGCCCTGAGTATCTGTGTACCTGAGCAGTGAGTGGCTGCAGGCCTGAGGTGGCCAGAACCAAATGGGCCTTTCCATATCTGAGCTGCCTAATCCAGAAAGGAGAGGCCAGTGACAGAGGCAGGTCCCTGGCGGAGCTGGTGTGGGAGTCAGGGGAGAGAAGGCACAGTTATCTCAGCTCTGGGTGTCTAACTTATTCAAGAGAAGACAAAGCCATTTTCTTTTTAAAAATTGGGACACTTAATTTCTTCCCCCCTCGTTCAAGATTTTTTTAGGATACGAAGTATTGAACAAGTACTTTGTGCTGGCAGCAAAGCAGAGTGTTTTATATATCCCCTCACTTAATTGTCATATTTTGTCCTGAAAGTCCATTTACAGCTGAGAAAACTGAAGCAACAAATAGAAAAGACAACTTCGAGACATCCAACAGCATTTTAAAGACATCTGAAGACCATTGTGGAAACGACTAAAGGTCACATTGTATTCATTGTCAAGTTTCTCTCCTTTCCTCCTAGTGTAAAGAGTTACTTGTGGTCTGTTCTCAGCTGCTAAGACTGGATACATGACTTTATTTTCCTCTTTGTCCCCATTTTGTCACGTACTCATGTGCCAGAGTGGTCTGTGCCTGGCCTCCTTGCTTACAGGAGCTGCAAATGGAACTCGAATTCTGAGTCTGACCCGTCTGGCTGATCCACGGTGGATTTATGCTGCCCCGTGTAAACAGGAACGTGGACGTCATTGGACAGGCGTGACCTCATAAAATGTTCAGACTGTCTCTGGGCTTCCTAGGACGGTTTGAACTATTTCTTGTAGGTTGTGTGGAAGTTTCTGACTGAAGAAGATAGGAAAGATAATCCAGTAGCAACAGTACGTGCAAGGCAGGGAAGGCCCCCCCGTGCAGGTTCCTGTCTTACTGATATTTGCTACTCTCTTCTAAGCAGGCAGAGTCTTTCCATTGAAGGGTGGAGAAACGGAAGACGTGGGTAGTTCTCCCCACACAACAGGATTATCCTGGTTGCTCTTCTTTCCAAGCGCAGCTGGAATGCACTTTTGTTTTTAATCTTGTCTCTGAAGCTTTATGTCTTCTCTAACTTTCAGCTCTTAGTAAGGTCTCTGACATTATCTTTCATTCGTAAATATGACCTTTTCAAAATAATCGCCATGATTTCTTCAGATATTCTTTATTCTTTCAGATAGTCCCTTCTCTTTTTGTTTTAAGCGCTTTTTAAAAATCTCTGGTTAATACGCGGATACATATGATCAAGTTACATTGCTCACATCTGTAGGGTAAGGATTGAGATATCCGATTCCCTTCTAATCTATTTACAGAGAATTTTTATTTTAATTTTTGTTTTGCTTAATTGCTCTGCCCTTAAAATATTTCGGGTGAAGTGAGAGGTGAAGGAGGGGATCCTAGATATCGGGTCATGCCTACACTTTCATCTATTTTGGTGTAAATGCTGTTCTACAAATCTAAGGCTTATACCTGTCTGAAAACCTGTAAGACACAATTTTGATACTTTCATAAACTCTTAGATGACTTCAGAGAAACCATTAGTTGTGTCTCCCCAAAATTTATTATTATTTTTCATTTCCTGAATGACAATCTACACAATTTTTACCAGGACACAGACTAAAGAACACATTTTCAGCATCTTTTGCCAAGGCAAGTTCATACAGCTAACTTACAGCCCACTAACCATAAGCAGAGACTATGAGTATAAATAAAACACGCTTACACAAAGCTCACGTAGCTTCTGCTTTTTGAGGATGAAATGACTCGGGCTCTAGAAGTCGTCTTGGACTAAGCTGAGGAGGGTCACATCAGAAAGCAGGAGCCAACAAGAAGACGTGACAGCAGCAGCGCGCACAGCACTCACCGCGCGGCAGGGCTTATGGCCACACTTTGCACACAGTAGGAGGTGTGCATCGCAGTTTCCTCACCTCTGAAAAGAGTTTAAGAGCCCAGATCATGTGGACACATTGCCTGGGCTGCTGGTGTGTGTTTTACAATCTGTACCTTAGAAAGCTACAACGTCTGGCTTATCTATTATTACTTCTGAGTAGTTATTACAAATTACTATCCACAGCTCCAATTAACAATTTCCATTAAAGTAATTTATAATTAATGATTATAAATCTATTTACAGATGTAGAAATGGAGGCAGAGAGAGATGAAGTGACTTGCCGACGATTGAGCAACTAGGAAGTGGTGAAGTCGGGCTCTTTATCTGTGCTCTTAGCCTGATTTGAAGAAAAAAGCTGAAAGGAGCCTGGGGCCAGCACTAATTTATGCAATTGCCACACTAAGTCTGGAGAGCTGACCTCTGGACAGTTGCAGCCAAGGTTCCAACCCTGTGCACTAAACCAGTTAACTTGAGTTTTCAATCACATACACCTACACTTGGTTCTGACTATATAATGTCTTAATTTCTCCCAAGACTGCTTTCACTTCTAGATCATTTGCTTACAGATCAAAGTAAAGTTTGGAGTGACAATTCTTGTGGCCTCTTTTATTTCATGTGAGATTCTTAGCAGCATTAGTAAAGAATCTTGCAGGAAGTTTGAGTTTTAGCAGAGCTGATGTTCCCACAGATATGTGGATAGATCAAGACCCCACAGCTGCTGTCAGCATCTTTCCCCAGGCCTGTTTTCTCACTGGTATTAGGAAATCATCATTCGCAGTCCTGGTAGGCTCTCTCAGGCAGCAGTGTCCTTTAGCAGGGCAGCACTATGCTCTCTCATTTGCTATTTTCAGCCAGTCTCAAGAATGTCTCTATCTTTGTTATCATAAATGCATAATAGAAATACACACCTGACCGGGTCATGGCCAAAGCTTCTTGTTGCTACAATCATACTTTCAAGATCTAGTGTCTTTTGAGAAATCGTGGACCTCTTTATTTCACAAAAGCACAACAATTCTTCAACAATTTTGCTGGAATTATTTAGTTTAATAAAAATACGATTGTGTTTGAATCCTGTTTTTCAATTTTAGGTGCCAGGACCTGTCAAGAATGGTTTAGTGTGGTATAAGTCAAAAAATAGGACAAAATAATGAACAAGTTATTAAAAGTTTAACACATTTAGAAGCATAGTAGAATCAAGTCTATTACCTTTTATTTATTCTGTCTGATGATACTATTAGGTAATAGTAGTTGTAGCATAGAGATTCATCTATAACCAGGCTGTAGCATAGAGATTCATCTATAGCTTTGTAATTTTAGACATTTTCAATGATATGGCTAGATGTAGAAATTCACATTAGCACATTTTAATAATTTGCTTCTTAATTTGCTTTTCTCACTCTTCCCAGAAATGTAAAGATGGTAAATTCATAACTGGTAGTTGAACATGAGGAACAAAGACAAAAAATAAATAAATAAACCTTATGTAGTGTACATTTTATATCAGAATAACCAAATAGAACATCTTTTGGAGATGTATCCATTTTTTTTTAACAGCTTCTTAAGAAGTTCACCACAAAGATGACTTGATTTAAACTAGAATCTTCTCAGATAGACTTTGAGGTATAACACTAACACATTAAAGTAAATACCACAAAACATCCTTTGCCTTTGAAGCATAACTGCTGTCATAATGACCATCTGCTGGCTGTAGGTTTCGAACACCCAGTGACCTCTGACATTTATGACAAATTATGTACCAAAGTGCCAGCGACGCCTTGTTAAAATGAAGCCAAAGGCCCTCAACCCCTCTTGTCTCTAAAAGCACGGGTTAAACAGCAGCGAGAGGCCGATTGGACGGAAAATAGACACGGCCGCAGCTAAAAGGGAGTAAAATTCTCATCCTCTTCCCTTTGACTTCTGCAGTCAGCCGCCCTGCAATGTGCTTCAGCCACTAAACCACCTTAACCTTCAGAAGAGCACATCCAGCTGAAATTGACTGCAAATTTGCACATAGCCACACAAGATCTGATTGATTCTTATTTGAAATTTGTGTGGAGGACAGTCCCTTACTGCAATATTTTTAACCAACAAAATATGTTTCTCAGTCACCTCTGTTGCACGGTAAACTTGATAAAAAGCAAAGTGTAGAACACTTTCAAAGTCACAAAGTTGGTCTTGCTACAAAATACAGTAGTGCCAGTTGGATTTAGGCAAAGTAGGCTAAATTTAAAAATACATTACAAACACCTTTTTTACTCTAATTCCAAAGATATACACTCATTTTATACATATAAAATGGACCAAAGTTAGTTAGTATTTGAGCATAATAAATAGGGAAAACGTGAACTTTAAAAGACTGTGCATGCTGCAGATCCACAGAATAAGAATTACTTATAGTAAGATTGGAGCTTCTAAAGCATCCAATTTCTTGCACTTTTTTCTTTTTTTTTTTTGACTGATCGTAGGAGGCTGTGTGGGCTGTGGCATCAACAACATAAACTGGACAAGAAGACTGTAGAGCATCACCATATTTATTCACTCAATGCAAAAAGCTGAATCATACCCTCAGGATTATATGAAAAGCAGTTTTCCTATTTTTAAGAAAAATGAAGCCATTGGTAACTTTGCTTTATTGGTGGTATTGTATACAGCTTTGGGAATTCTCTAGATAAAATTCTGACTTGTTCAAAGGAGAATTCATGACCAATGGGAAATCAACTTATAATTAAGTTTAGCACTCTGTGGGTGGGGATATTGGTATTTAATGGACAGGTTTGACTTTTCAAATTGGATTAAATGCTAATTAAAAAGCATATGGTCATAATTCTTTTAGTTATTTTTTATAAACTGTATTGAAAATAAATTGTATTTATCTTTGAACTACTTTTAGGGGGTTTGGACCACACATTTACATATGTTTTCACTGTTCTCTCTTATTAGAATTTTATAAATCAAGGACACCTGTATAACATATGCACATAAATATATAAACACATCTATGTATGCATATTCATATTTGTCATTATAACTTCATGGTCTTTTTTTGAATATTCTCATTGGCATTTCAGAGACAAAATCTGATCTCAGGCATTGTGCAATATATTTACACTCCTTTCTTGCTTTATGAATCGGCAGATCATCTCACCCTCATTAATACCTTTATTTGTCCATTTCACCCCATACAAGGATCACCCCTACCCCTTTTCCCCTTTCCCATTGTTCTCCATCAAAATTCTCAGCTATGAGAATTCTGAGCAGTGCCCAGAATATGTTTTCCTTTCTGGAAATTAACAAATATAATATCAATGAGTCCAGGAGGACTCATAGATTTTTCCATGGAATGTTACATCTGAAACTTTAAAAATTGCATAAATTTGTGATTTTTTTTTAATAAGTGAATCTTTTAAAACTTATCTTTTGTTGAAGTAGATGGGAGAGGCCAAAAGCCTTGACTCTTCCACTTGACTTTTTTCTCCCCAAAATCTTTATAGCTACTATGGCTTACAAATGACCCCATGAAGAAAGTTTTAAAAGCGGGGTTGTAGCCCCACTAGCCCACAGCTATGTCTACAAGAAGTGAAGGCACTCTGGCTCCTTGACTACAATGTTTCTCCTTATTCAGTCTCTTCATAATTTAAAACCCTTTTTCTGGGACTCCTCTGTCATGGCCATAAAAAGTCATCATAGAGAAAGTCATCTCATACTAATTTGTTGTCACATACTTTTTTCTTAGAGATTTTAAATGATACCCTGCTGAATTTGTTTATTTTTTTCTTGAGAACAGAGACTATTAACTCATTTTAATCTTTAGCTCCTACAAGCAGCTGACCATAGCAGCTGGATAATGAATGTTAACATAGGCCATTATTTTTCTTAGAGTTGACAAGAATTATTATGCAACATAATGCAGGTAGAAATCTAACAAAATTGACAGTTTCCCAATCTTTATTTGAACACTTTATCTACCATGTAATTTTATTTGAGACTCCTTTCCAATAAGATTTGTATGAGCTTAACTCAGCACCCAACTCAAAAAGAATAAATAATAGAAGAATTTTAAATGCAAAATATATACCTACCAACTGTTACGACATACCTTGCCATGTAGGTAAACTAGTCTGTGAACATTCTGATTGCAAAAACGCTCTTTCTCACCGGGATTTTTGTTTGCCCTCAAATTCCTCCCTTGAGCTCTGTCCATGGCCTTGCTGTGTCTACATACCACTCTACTTCTCTACTCTGCCTTGCAGCAAACTCCTAGAAATAGATCCTAGATGCATCTTGATTTCTTTCAATTTTCTTTCCAATCAACTCCCATCGGCCTTTTTGTTTTTCTGAAACTGCTTGCGCTGAAATCACCAAATAATGTTCATGTGCCAAACTAATCTTAGAATTAGTCTTCCAAAGTGTTGGACTGGGGTGCGTGTAATTCCATGTCTCATCTCCTACTTACTGAGAATCACCTTGGTGGCATTTGATTCTACACGACACCACAGGGCTGAGTGAGCATTTCCACTTTGGAAGAAATCTTGAGGGAGATAAACAAGAAAAACAGCAGGAACTGGAGCTGCCCACCAGAGCTCATGTGAGCCTAGGGATTGGTCACAGGGATAAGATAAATGGGGCACAAAAAGTTTCTGCACTACCTTTTCCCTGCTTGCTCTATCTTTCTCTCCTCAGTCCTCTTCATGTTTCTAACCTTGTGCTGGTGTGTCCCAGGAACGAATCCTCAGATCTTGTATCTATCCTAACTCCATTAAATATATATGTGACTTCCCTTGCTCCAGTGACTTTAAAATTTTGTTTATGGTGTTAAACTCCAATTTTATATTTACTTATTTTCTGAACTCTAAGTCAAAATATCAATATCTCAACACCCTTATTGGATGGCACTTCAGAACTGAACTCTTGAAATAAATACCATACAACCCAGCAGTTTTCCTCCAAGCTATATACCTGTCCAGGAAAAATTAAAGACATGTGCCACCTACAGACTTATACATAAATGTTCAAGTCCCCAATACAAGATGGATGAACCTCAAAACATAATAATAAGTGAAAGAAGCTGCACAAAAAATACAATAGAACATATGATTCCCTTTATATGAAATGTTCAAAAAGGCAAATCTGTAGAGACAGGAAGTGTTTTAATGGCTGCCAGGAGGTAGGGTTGTAAGTAAGGGGTCACCGAAAATAAGCATAGAGGATCTTTCCAGGGGTGATGGAAATGTTCTGAAATTAGGTTGGATTGACGATTGTACAACTCTAAATTTACTAAAAATTATTGAATGCTACCCTTAAAGGGGTAAAATTTATGGTAGGGAAAGTAAACATCAATGAATTTGTTTTAAAAAGACTTCCAAGTCCTAATCATATGTTTCAAAATTTTTTCTCCTCTAGTCTCCTCTATTTCAGGAAATATCATTTCTGTTTTACCAGCTACTTAGGCAATAAATACAGGAATTATTCTAGGCTCCTTTCTTTTTCATCACAAATCTAATCTGTCACCTGTATTACTGTAACTTACTTTCCCACTTCCTAGCCTTGCCAATCTCCTTCCCCCCTGCCACCCTGGCCTTACTACCTCTTGCTTGGCCTTACAGCAAGTCTTCATGCATTTAGCCTTACTGCTTTATGATGAACTTCCCATGCAACAAATTATTTTACTTCTTTATTCACAATACTACCTTTTCTTATCTCTCAGAGTAAAAGTCAAAGATTTCGTGATGGTGGTATTTCCAGATAGATATGGGATATCTAGTTAAACATGAAGTTCAGTGTTTTTACTGCAACAGTTCTCAATCTGTGGGTCACAACCCCTTTGTAACAATGAAAATACATTCTGCATATCATATATTTACATTATGATTCATAACACTAGCAAAATTACAGTTATGAAGTAACAACGAAAATAATTTTATGGTTGGGGGTCACCATAACATGAGGAACTGTACGAAAGGGTCTCGGCATTAGGAGGCATTAGGAAGATTGAGAACCACTGACTTAAAGATACATATGTGCTATGCAATATTTGGCACATACCTATATTGAAAATATTTGCTGTTTGTTTATCCAAAGTGAAAATTTAACAGGGCATTCTACATCTTTATTTTACAAATCTATCAAATCTACAACACGGTCAAAAGGGTGCTCTGTGGTCTGAGCTCCTGTCATCCTTCTGGCCTCATCTTCTCCCTCACTCCTTTCAATTGAGCTATCAGGACCTTTCCACTGATTTTCATAGGCTAGGTATATTCTTACTATAGAAACTTAAGTCTTGCTCTGCCTTGTGCCCAGAAAACTCTTTCTCCAAATATTTTATTGGTTTGTTCTATTTCATATAGTCTTCTGCCCAAATGTCAGAATATCTTCATAGAGGCCTCTCCTCATTAACCACAGCAGCCCCTGTAGTCCACTGTTCTCAGTGCTGTCAGTCGTCTTTATCTTCTCAGCATTATTCCAACTGAGCATACGTAAACTATATTTGTTTTGTTTATATTTGGCAGTAAAGGCAGAAAATTTTCCTTTTCTTTACTTCTATACAAGACTGCTACTTGGTAGATAATAAGTGATTGATAAATTCAGTCACCCACCCATCCACCCATCCATCCATCCGGCTGACCATCTGTTCATTCATTCACCCAACATTTTTCCATTTCTAGGTTATAGGTCTCAGATCACATGTAGTGACACTGTCAATGTATTGAGAAGTATATTTTTGGAAGGCAAGTGGAAAAAGAAAAGTAGGGGTATGGGGAAGTTAACAGAGACAAATTGGCAGACAGAAATAGATGTGTGTCTGTAGACTAATAATAGCAGAGTGAGTTGGATGGGAGCATAGCTGCTGCACTGGTGGTGTTTCCCTGAGTGACAAGCCCACCCACCCAACAGGCATTCAGGGGAGAGGTCAAGTCAAGAAACAATACTTGGGACTCATCTGCCTAGGGGTGATAGTTAAAACTGACATATCCTGAGTTCCTGTTAGCAGCTGTTCCTACACACTCAGGAACTCTCCATTAACATTTAAACTGACTGCCATATCCATAATTTTGTCCTTTCTCTTCCATCAATTACCCTCTTCCTTCTGAAATGCTGAAGTCCTCTCTGGCCACGGCGCATTTCCTGTGGTCTACATAGTTCTCCAGTATCATCCATTTTTTTAATGATTTCATTTTGCTATCCATTCTTTCTCCATTTCATTTCTCTTTTCTTTCATTCCTTTATTTCCTGAGCATATTATCTTACCTCAACCATTGTACTGAAATTGAATTCTCCAGGGTCACCACTCATAAATCCATTTATATTTTTTCAATTTTTATTCTCCTGGCCTTTTCAGTAGAATCTTAGAACATCACCACTTCCTTTTTCTTTATATATTTTTTGCTTTGTTTTTTTTTTCAGTGTTACTTAACAAAGCCTGATTTTTTTGCTCTGCTACTTTTATAATTTGAGCTTTTCTCTGAACAGCTGATTTTTTCCTCTGTGTTCTTTGCCTCTGATGTGAATAATCCTTAAAATTCTGGGTTTTTACCAGCTCCCTGTTAATCCTTCTACAGTCTCTCGCCTTTAAAACTTCACATAAGCACATGACTTGGAATTTCCGCCCTAGGTGTGTATCCCCCCCACTTACACAAACTGCTTTGTCTTCACACTACTCAAGCTCTGGTGATACGTCACTATGTGTTTATTGTCTGTATATATTTGAATGTACTGAAGAGATGTTAATTTCACCGAGTTTAAAATGTAACTTTCAAAAATGATTTATCCTGTCTTCTCTAAGAGTCTGATGTCACTTAGTAGAATGAGCTCTGACTTATACTTTTTTCCAAAATGTGTTTCAAATATCTTATAATTGAGCAAATATTGTTTTGGATACAATGGTAACTGAAAGTTGTATGTATCTATGCAATTTACTGAGCATACAGAAAATGTACCCAGGTACTTTTCACTTTTATTAGTTGATCTATTCTTACTAGTTTGAAGTTTAAATTGTCAGCATTATTTTAGGAAAGAATGATGGTTAAAAACTATAGATATATACACATTTACATTTATACTCACATTTTTCTATTGATGCCTTTTATTGTAATAAACATCATATCATCTCCATATCTGCTAAAATATCCATTATATCATACTCTAAATCTATGTTTTGTTCAGATTCTGTCTAACTCCAAAGAGAATGAGAATTCTGTTTTGCTCTCTGGTGGGTCACAGAATTTCCATGCAATAAAGTTTTGCTAGAGTGGCCCTTCTGCCTTCTAAAGAATGTTTAGAGTTTTTACTTGATTGAAAACGTTCCAATTTCATAGAAATTAAACATTCTGAAAAATAATTTAGTTACAGAAATTTTTAAAGAATCAACATAGGTAGAGGTAAGGATAGAAGTGAACATAAATTAATTTAAAATAGATAAACATGTTTCCCTTCCTAACTATCTTGAAAACATTCAAGATAGTTGTAATAGATGTTGGTTAGATTTATCACCTGTTTGGAGCAAAAGAGGAAACTTTGGGAGCTAGAAGAGGAAGGATGAAAATGTAAGAAGAAGGTTCCAATTTCAAGAAAAGACAAAATTAAACAGAAGATGTGGACAATCAAGTTGAAAGGGGAAAATGGCAATTCAGGAAAGATGCAAATGATCTGAAATGGACAAATCTACAAATATATAACACCGGCCAGTCTTACCATAGGGCTACACTATTACTAAAGCAATATGACTTTTAATTATAACAAGAGATAAATGCATAGAAAGAAAAGTATTGCAGCCAAATCTTTAAATATACATTAGTGGTACACAACATTAATTTCACTTATATGAGAACAAATAAAGTTTTCTTTAAATGGCATGATACAAAATAATTCTATAGCTGGCTAGATCCTTAGATAACGATTTACTGTGTGCACAAAAATATCTAAACACCACATGCAAAGTTGGAAAGGAAACCTTTAAGAATGAAAGCTAGTTGTTTACAATAGTGTTAGTAGAGGTTGGGTGGTGCTTAAAGTTACTTAGGCCTAATTAGATAATTTGATGGAAGTTTAAAAAGGAAGCCACCATATATACAATATGTTTAAAAATAAATATTTAGCTATGTTATATACATATGACATGTATGTAAACATATACATATACAATACACATATCTTTACATTTTATAACATATAATTATATAACTTTATATTATATCACATTACTAGAGCATAATTATATGCTTGAAAATATACTTCACAATTTAAATCTTTTAATGCTTATAAAATTTATTGAATGCATTTCTTGCCTTTTCATTTCATCAATTAGGAAAATGAAATTAAGATATATTAAGTAACTTCTGGATCACATATACATATTAGAATAAGGTCTTACTGAATCCCAAAATATGCTCTTTCTACCACCATATATGGCTTCCCTTTATATGTCAATAGAAATAGGGGTGCAATATGCATGGATAATTGTCATTATATTTCAAAATGCAGCCTGTAATCATACCTCAATATTCACTGTAAGAGACTGGTTTATTTGGGCTAAAATTTATGAATCTAGGAATCCATAGTTAATATGTAAATGTATGTTGATAAATGTTAACATATGGTTAATTTTTGGCAATAAAATTTCCCAGCCCAAATGAATCTATCAGATCAATAACTAGCCATGAGAAGAGAAAGGGAAGAAGTTGTGTGGAGAAGTCTGGAGTATTGTCTGTACCTGGAGTGCAAAGCCCTCAGGAAGGGCTGTCTTTGGAGAGGTGTGGGAGGCAAAACTGAACTCCTTAGAAGGAAACAAGGCACCAAAATAAAAAAGGGAATGTGAGTTCACAGAAAAACAAGAATTTCTTAATGTGCTTTAGATTTGATGATTTATTTTAGGACACTAAGGCAAAATTCAAGTTTGTATAACTAGCATACTTTATTGATTTGAATATACATATGTTTTCACATTTTAAACTCTTCAAAATCAGCACATATTATTTTAGCATTACATCATAAATTGACAGCATTTTTATTTCTTATCAATGGTGTATCTTATAATTAACGACATCTCAGATTTGATGAAAGATGATAAGTGACATTTTGCTGAGAATAAGAAGAAACATATGTGAGTTTAAGATCCACACTGATGCTTAGAAAATACAAATAGCTGATACAAATCCTATTCTGACTAGAGTTTTCTTAGTCTTTAATTACAAAACTAATATTTTTGAAGTGTAACATTCAGGTTCCTGACTGTTCCAGATGGGAAAGGGGAGAGAGAGGGAAGGAGAGGGAGAGGGTGGGGGAGATAGGACAAAGGGTGAGATCACATGTGTGGTACATATTTGAAGGGTCAGGAGAAAACTTCTAAATACAGATCAAAAATGTTTTCACATAGTAAATGAGAAAATCTCATGAATGTTATGTCAATCAGGTTGATAA
>CAUYON010005951.1:0-11699 GCA_963573935.1 Arctocebus calabarensis | reverse complement strand
AGGTGCGTAGTATACAGACATATGAAAAAAATGCTCGTCATCTTTAATCATCAGAGAAATGCAAACCAAAACCACTTTGAGATACCATCTAACTCCAGTAAAAGTAGCCACCTCACAAAATCCCCAAATTACAGATGTTGG
The DNA here is from genome assembly GCA_963573935.1 of Arctocebus calabarensis. NCBI lineage: Eukaryota > Metazoa > Chordata > Mammalia > Primates > Lorisidae > Arctocebus > Arctocebus calabarensis. The sequence continues at coordinate 11,558 of CAUYON010005951.1, read as the reverse complement.
TATGGATGTGGAGAAAAGGGAACACATCTCCACTGCTGGTGGGAATGCAAACTAATACGTTCCTTTTGGAAAGAAGTTTGGAGAACACTCAAGGATCTAAATATAGATCTACCATTTGATCCTGCAATTCCTCTTCTGGGTGTATATCCAAAGGACCAAAAATCACTTGACAATAAAGATATTTGCGCCAGATTGTTTATTGCAGCTCAATTCATAATAACCAAGTCATGGAAGAAGCCCAAGTGCCCATCGACCCATGAATGGATTAGTAAATTGTAGTATATGTATACCATGGAATACTATGCAGCATTAAAAAAGATGGAACTTCACCTCTTTTGTGTTTACATGGATGAAGCTGGAAAATATTCTTCTTAGTAAAGTATCTCAGGAATGGAAAAAAAAATAACCAATGTACTCAGTACTACTGTGAACCAAATTTATAATCACTCACACTTGTATATGAAAAATGAAACACAACTATAGCCTAGGATGAAGGAGGGAAGGGGAGAGACAGGGGAAGGGAGGGGGGTGGGTTGATAGAGGGAGGGTTAGTAGGGGGACCACACCTATGCAGCATATTGCAAGTACTAGTTGGATCTATCAGGTGTAGAACACAAATGTCTTAATGCTGTAATTGGGTAAATGAGGTGAAGGCTACGTTGATTAGTAGCATGTAAGCACTCCAATTTGTACAAATAATCAACACCACGAATCCCATAATGACATAAATGTATGTATGATCTATGTACAAATGACTTAATAAAAAATAAATAAATAAATAAATAATATTTCTCCCCTTGCCCACCACACAGATGAGCCTCTTAAATAGCTGATCAGATCAGGCCATTTCATTCCTCTGCTTAGAACATCTGTGGCTCCCATCTCACTTCAGGTAAAATCCAAGTTCTAACAAGAGCTTACAAGGCCTGAGAGCATCTGCTCTCATCCATTTCTCACCTCTCACTTTCTCCCACTCCCCCACACTCACTCCATCCCTGGAACACTGGCCTCCCTGACACCAGCAGTTCCCTGCACAAGGGCCCCTCCTTGGTAGTCCTCTCCTTCTAGAAGCCTCTTCTCCTACATAGCCCATGGCTCACTGCCTGCTCTCTTTCAGGTCTCTGCTCAAATGTTTCCTCTTAGTGAAACTTTCTCCATCTATCCTATTGAGTAATGCAAGCCACCTCCACCCCTGGCACCTTGGACTCTCTTTACCCAATTTGACTTTTCATTTCCTTAGTCGATGTCATCACCTTCTAAAATATTCCATAATTTACATGCTCATTATAGCAATGTTTACTGTCCAACCTCCTCCTGATAATGAGGATCAACTCCATGGGGGCAGACATCTTGTCTGATTTGTTACCTTTATGCAAAACACCTAAAGCAGTGCTTAGCACATACTCGGTGCTCAATAAATGTTTTTGATAACCATTCTTGGTATTGTGTATTGATCATTAACATTTTTGTATTGTATTACCTAGTTCAGTATTGGTCATGGCCATCCAAATACCCTTTATATCCACAGTGTTTTACTCAATCATTCAAGAAAGATAAAAAAAAAATTTAAGGAAAGAAAAAATTAAAGTTTGGCACTGTATGCCAAATGCAGATGCACTATTTTGACTTCCAGTTGATCGTGGTGGATGTGGGAAGACGGCGGCAGACAAGACACATCAGCAGAAGACACTGTGGAAAGTGGCCGAACAGGGACCACCACATTGGCAGACCAGACAATGATGAACGATGACCCTGTGAAGGGAGGAAAACCAGGGAGAAAGCCAGTTTCTGCCAAACCCGGAACTGTATGAATAAAGACTCTGAAGGTGAGAAGGCAGGTGGGACTAGAAACAGAACAGGCTGAAGAGCAGCCCAAGAGACAGTAAGACACCCACACTCCTTCCCAGGGTGAGACGGTGAGACAGCCACACTCCTTCCCAGCCTACATAAACAAGCTACTCACCTGGCCCAGAGGTTCGAGTCAACCAATGTGGTGTGACTACTTTGGAAAGATGTTATTGAGAAGTGTCTGTACAATGGAGGAGGACAATAAGAGAGACAAATCTTATCCCATGGCTGGAATTCAGTAAAAAAAGAAAAAAAACTAAAAACCTAAAAAATCAAAAGCTAATAGTATAAGGATGGTGGAAACTGCCAAAATGATTGAAAGTGTTCACCTCTGGGAAGTGTGAATTGTGACCGAGGAGAATGGGACAGGAGCCCACTGTTTTTCATTGTAAGCCTTCTAGAAGTATTTGTCTCTTTAAACTACGTTCATGCATTACTTCTATAAAAATAAAAGTCGATATCTTGTGAATTTCCTAGGCCTCAATTCCAAGAAAGGACTATATCCATTCATTGATACATTCATTCACCTTGCCCCTGGTGGAAGGGACTGTATTCATTTGTTTCCTGGCCAAGGAACCCATACACCTATATATACCCTGAGACGAAAGGCCTAAAGGAGGAGATGGGGAAAGACTGGGAGAGAAAAGGAGAGAGCTTCTCTCTCCCCACTAGAATTTTCTCCCTCTAACAGATGCCTTAATGTTTTCTGTATTCTTTTCTTTCTTTTCTGTGAATAAATTGTCTTACAAAAATTTAAAAAAAAAAAACAAAAACAAATATGAAGTGACCATCCTTATCCTTCCTTACTTTTGTTGGTTTCAAGCCTATTGTATCTGTGAATAAAATTGCAACACCTGCTTTTTCCTGCTTTCCATTTGCCTAAAATATAGATGACCATAACTTCACCCTGAGTCTATATTTATCTTTTAAGGTAAGATGAGATTCTTGTATGTAACAGATGTCTGACCTGAGTTTTTGTATCCAATCAGCCACCCTGTGCGTCTTTAGAGGACAATTTAAACCATTTATATTTATTGAGAATATTGATAAGCCTGGTAGAATTTGAGGTTTCAAGGTTTTTCTTAGTCCAATGGACATTTTTTATCCTGTTGCCACTGTGGAAGTTGGAATTTGATCAAAAGTTTCTGAGTGAGTTTACTTTTGTGGTGGAGGATTACACTGGTCATTTTGGAAGATAGGTCTGAGAATATCCTGGAGAGCTAGTTTAGTAATGGCAAATTTCTCCAACATGTGAATGTCATTAAAGTATTTAATTTCTCCATCATAAATGAAACTCAGTTTGTTGGACACAGGATCCTGGCTTGAAAGTTATTTTGTTTTAGGAAAATAAAAATTGATGACCACCCTCTACTAGCTTGAACGGTTTCATCAGAGAGATCTGCAGTCATTCTAATATTCTTCCCCTTGCAAATTATGGTTTTCTTACATCTGGTTGCTTTGTAGGTTATGGTTTTCTTACGTCTGGTTGCTTTCAGAATTTTGTCCTTCATATTAACTTTAGTGAAGTTAATTATGATGTGCCTGGGGGATGTCTTATTTGGGTTGAGTCATGCTGCAATTCTGAAACTGTTTGCTATCTGAATTTTAGAATATCTTGGCATGTCTGGAGAGTTCTCTTTCATAATCTCATGAAGAAGAGCCTCTGTGCCTTGCAAAGCAACTTCATTGCCTTTAGGAATTCCTATAAGGCAAATACTAGTTTTCCTAGAATTATCCCAGAGCTCTTTGAGAGAATGATCCATTTTTGCTCTTCATTTCTCTTCCTCTTTGAGAGTTTGGGAGCATTCAAAAGCTTTGTCTTCAATGTCAGAAAACCTTTCTTCTGCTTGCTCCATTATGTAACTGAGGGATTCTACTGTATTTCTCAAATCTGTGAGGGCTGCAAATGCTTCTCTCAATGTGTCAAAAATTTGGTGATTTTGTCTTTGAATTCTTTGATTGAATTCTTGAGACAACTTTTGAAATGCTCCTTAAATTTCTAATTCCAACTTTACCTATTCTATTAATTATTCTATTAGTAATTAAGATGATTCTATTAATCTTATATGCAATTCAAATTCTAAATTCGATTTCCAACATCTCAGCCATTTGTTTATGAATGGGATCTTCAGTAGTGTCCGTCAAATTGTTCCTTGATGGGGTTGATCTACTCTGGTTATTCATGTTACCGGTGATTTCCCGCTGATTCTGCCCCATGATTATTTTACACCATTTAGCTTTTCCCCTAGAGCTTTGCCAAAGACTTGTACAGTGCTACGGCCTGAGAAACTGGGGACCTGCTTGGTGTGGTATGGCTATGTGGCTCTGTCTTGTTTTCAGCTGGTCTCTGTCCTACCCTAGTGAATCAGTTACTCTGGGTTGAAGTCTCAGCTGTGGATAAATAATGGCAATTAAGTCACACACCCCCAACAAACAACAATTGGAAAGGGAAAATCAAACCTTCCCACAACCACACACTCAGGGCACCACTTTGGATAGTCCTCCGGTGATTGGTCCAGTTCAAGAGGTCCAAATCAATTGTCCCAGTTAGCACCAGTCTCAGGTGGGAGAGTTTAAAAGGTCTCTAGCAACTAGATAGCAGGGGTCTGCTGGCAGCTCAAGTATGACTCACTCCGGTGCTCCTTGATCAGAAGGACCCACCCAGCAAATAAATTAGTCTGGGGAGGTTTATGCCTCCTTCCCCACCTTGCAACTCTGTCACATCCAGTTGCTGGTAACCCCACAGGGCTCTAACCCAGTTCCCTCCAATGAGTAGATGCTTCAGGGTTTTGCGCCTTCCTAAGTCACAGGGAGATCTATGTCTCCTCAGCCAGGCCAGAGCTCTCTGCCACTATCTGGCAGGGGGAGGTGAGACCTGACAACCTCAGGTGCTTAATGGAGGCTGGGGCAGTTCACTCAGTTCCAGCCCTGCCCCAATTGATGTTGCTGACAGAACAGAACAATTTCCCAGAATTTGTTTCTGTCCCAACTATATTTCCCTGCAGATCAGACTCTGTTTGAGTTCCCAGAAACTGCAATTCAGCCCTGTCTGTGTAGCTGCCCAGTCTTGGCTGCAGTCTGTATTGGGGCAGGCAAGTTTAGAGCTCACACTCAGCTATCAGTTCCAGTCTGTGCCTGTCCACTTTTGTTTTAACTATGATCCCCTAAGGTCCAAGTGGCTGAGGCTCAGTAAAGTAGTCGTCTGGGTCAGCCCTGGCCTAAGAATCTGCTGTCTCTGCGCATGCACATTCTAGTCCCCATACTCCACCTAGTCCAGTACCACCTCAGGCATACCCTTTACTCTGGGGCCTGCATTTCTGCCCCAGATCTGTTCTACCAGTAGCTGCCACTGGAGAAGATGCCTGGCTTCCTCTGGTTGCCCAGAGAGACAAGGGGTGTCCTTCCAAAATATCCCCAGGGGTGTGAGCCCTATTGTTCTCGCCACGACAGTTGCTGCTCTGTGCTTCAGGGTACCTCCTCTTTTGTAGGGTTCCCTCTCAATTTACCGTCATCTCCTTATTCCCTCCCCTTACTCCCATGCCACAGAATCAGCACAGATCAGCAACATCCCATGTCCTGTCCACAGCTCTCAAGAAAATGCCCAAGAATCTGGATTTCATGGTGGTCAGGCTTCCAGACCTCAGGGTGAGAGTGAAGGGGAGTACTGGGAGTTCAGAATTGCAGTTCATAATTGTATACAGTTTCATACAATTTTGTGCATGGCAGGGGAGTGCCATGGCACCGTAGTAGGGGAAGGAGGTCCAGTTTTTAAACGGTCTCTCCTATGGGATAAAATGGGAGGATGTTTGAACTGTGCTCGCTTATTTGTATATAGTATACTACGAGTGATTCTCATGGGGGAAGGGGACTCCCATACACTTGGCAATGGATTTTGTACCTTTTGTTTGTATCCGTGGGGTCACCGCTCACCTCAGCAGGGTTGATGTGCGTTCTTCAACCTTCTCTCTTGGCTCAGCTCAAACCATCAGCTTTCTTGCTGAACTTCTGTCCTTTAATTCTCCTTCTGAACAGGTTCCTCTGTCGAAAGCTGGCTCCAGTCGGCCATCTTGCCTCCGCCCAACTGGAGCTTTTTTTGACAGAGGCTTCCATCCAAAGGGGGAGATAATGAACAGAATGAACTCAGTGAAGCTGAAGGTCAGGAGCTAAACTAAGAAAAAAGATTAGTAAAGGCACATCATCACTGCTGAGGCAAGCTGCAACTCCAAGGAAACAAATTCCAGGTACAAAATCCATTGCCAAGAGGACAAGAGACCCCTTCCCTAAAACAGTGGTGCACTGTGTGCTCTCTACAAGTGAGCAGTGATCCGAAGACCTCTTATTTTACCCCATGGGAAAGAGCCATTAAACACTGAGACTCCTTCTCCACCGATGTTCCACCCGTAAGCCTTGGCATTCTCCTGCCCAGCATAAAATTGAACAAATATTTTACCCGCAATCCTGAACTCACAATCCATTCTCCCCCCACCCCCACCTGGCAGTTTGAAAGCTTGTTCACTGCAGAACCCAGAATGTTGGGCAAATCCTTGAGAGGTCTGGGCATTTTGTGGGCCACTGCACAACTGTGCTGAAACAGTGGCTCAAGTGGAAGTTGAGGGGTGAAGAGAGAAGGAGACAAGTAGGAGAGGGAGAAACCCAGCCAAGGTGGGGCTCATGCCCAGGGTTAGATTTTGGAGAAGCACTTCCCATTTCTGTTACCACCAGAAGGAGCCAGGCCTCAACCTCTGGGGGTGCTGGTGTCAGAGCACAGCTGTGGCAGAGACCAGACTCTGCAGGAGAGAAATACACCCTGCAATGGTACCCACCATGATGGCAGTGATCACACCCCAGGACTGACTATGGTGGAGCACTCCCCTCATGCCATTGAACACTGGAGGGAGCCAGGATTCCACTCCTTGAAGTAGCCCCTATAGCACAGTATGGCACAGGAGGAGGCACTGAGTCCCCTTTGACTCTGGCATGTGCATATCCCTAGCACCTTTGCTCACTGAAGAGAGCTGGGCCACAGTCCTGTGGGATTATCAGTGGCAGCAAAGTTGCAGTGTAAGGCTGGGGAGAAGGTGCTCACCTCCTATACTGACTCTGGCTTGGCGGGCCTTCCTGACTTCACTGAGCATCAGAGGAAGCCACACTCCAGCCTCTTGGGTTTTCAGATGGAGCTGCCTGTGGAGCCCTGCCATCAGGTTGTGGGACACCATTTGATCTCTCCTAGTTGAGCAGTGATTGTGCTACCTGGGACAACTGGATTGAAACTCTCAAACTGTGCTGTCCACCCGGGACCTCCAAGGTTGAGCCATGGTTGTGCAGAAGTGGGAGGGACTAAATAACTCCACTTGTCACTGGTAGGGGGCACGGTGTCTCAGTTGTTTGTATCTCTCCACAGCTGAGATTCCAGCCAAAATCCATGACTTATTAGGATTGGATAAAGGCTGTCTGACTATAAGACAGAGTTAGCTATCCTGGTCACACTAATTGGGTCCTCAAAGTCTCTGCCTACAGAGATCTTCTCTGACCCCATTTGGATACCCTTGATCTCCTTCTCTTGCCTGATTTTGATGGCTGAGACATCAATTACTATGTTGAATACCAGTGGACACAATGGGCATCCTTGCCTAGTTCCAGATCTGAGTGGAAATGTTTTCAGTTTTATTCCATTCAATATGATATTGGCTGTGGGTTTGCTATAGGTGGCCTCTATCAGTTTAAGAAATGTCCTTTCTATGCCTATTTTCTTAAGTGTTCTGATCATGAAAGGATGCTGGATATTATCAAAATCTTTTTCTGCATCATTTGAGAGAATCATATGGTTTTTGTTTTTATTTTGTTTATGTGATGTATTATATTTATAGATTTACATATGTTGAACTAACCTTGTAACCCTGGGATAAAACCAACTTGATCATGGTATATGATTTCTTTGTGTGTGTGTTGTTGAATTCTGTTTGCTAAGATCTTTCTGAATATTTTTTCATTAATATTCATTAATGATATTGGTCTATAGTTTCCATTCTTTGTTGGGTCCTTTCTTGGTTTGGGAGATCAGGGTGATATTTGCTTCATAGAATGTGTTGGAAAGTATTCCTTCCTTTTCTATTTTTTGGAAAAGGTTGTGTAATATAGCTACTATCCTCTTTAAAGCTTTGGGAGAATTCTCATTTGAAGCCAATGGGTCCCAGACTACTCTTTTTTGGGAGATTTCATCTAGATGATGCTATTTCAGTGCTTGATATAGGCCTATTCAAACTTTCTAACATTACTCAGAAATAAAAACAAATCAGGAGGTATCACGGTTCCAGACTTCAGGCTATACTACAAATCTATAGTGATCAAAACAGCATGGTACTTGCACATAAATAGAGAGATAAATTTATAGAACAGAATAGAGAAACAAGAGATGGGACTATTCAATGGAGGAAAGAGTCCCTATTTAACAAAAGATGCTGGGGAAACTGGCTCTCAACCTGTAGAAAACAGAAACTGGACCCTTACATTTCACCATTTATAATATTTGATTCTCAATGGGATAAAAGAGTTAAACTTAAGACATGAAACTATAAAAATACTAGAAGAGAGTGCAGGGAAAAAACGCTTGAAGAAATTAGCCTGGGAAAATATTTTATGAGGGAAATCCCCCTGGCAATTAAAGCAACACTAAAAATACATCACTAGGTCTGATCAAACTAAAATCTTCTGCACAGCCAAGAGCACAGTAAGTAAAACAAGCAGACAGCCTTCAGAATGGGAGAAATTTTTGCACATTATGCTTCCATCAAAGGTCTGATAACTAGAATTCACAGTGAACTCAAACTAATCAATAAGAAAGGAACAAATAACTCCATTTCTCTGTGGGGAAGAGACTTGAACAGAAGCTTCTCTGAAGAAGACAGGTGCATGGTCTACAAACACATGAAAAAATATTCATCATCTTTAATCATCAGAGAAATGCAAATCTAAACCACTTTGAGATATCATCTAACTCCAGTAAGATTAGCTCACATCACAAAATCCCAAAACTATACACGTTGGCATGGAAGCGGAGAGAAGGGAACACCTCTACACTGCTGGTGGGAATGCAAGATAATATGTCCATTTTGGAAGAAAGTTTGGAGAATACTCAAGGAACTAAAAGTAGACCTACCATTCAATCCTGCAATTCCTCTACTAGGTATATACTCAGATGACCAAAAATCATTTTGCAACAAAGATATTTTCACCAGGATGTTTATTGTAACCAAATTCATAATAGCTAAGCCATGGAAACAGCCCAAGTGCCTATCAACTCATGAATGGATCAACAAATTGTGGTATCTGTATACCATGGAATTACCATGCAGCTATAAAAAAAGATAGAGACTTTATATCTTTTATATTTACCTGGATGGAGCTGGAACATATTCTTCTCAGTAAAGTATCTCGATAATGGAAGAAAAAGTATCCAATGTACTGAATACTACTATGAAACCAATATATAATTACCTACACATTCATAAAAATGATAAAACAGAACTATAGTCCAGAAAGAAGAAGGGAAGAGGAGGGGAGAGAAGAGAGGAGAGGAGAGGCCAGGAGGAGGGAAGGTATTTGGTAGGACCGCACCTAATGTGCATAATGCATTGGTACATTCCAAAACTATTAAGAGTATAAATGTCTTACCACGACAAATAAGTAAGCGAGGTGATGGTTATGTTTATCAGTTCAATGTAAGCATTCCACATTGTTTATCAAATCAGCACATTGTACCCCATAAATGCATTAATGTACACAGTGATGATTTAATAAAGGAAATAAAAGAAATAACCTTTTGTCAGAATCTTTGGCACACAGCTAAGCCAAGCAAGAGAAAATGTACAGTCTTAACAACTCATTAATAAGCAAGGATAGGTTACCAGAATCATAGTTGTAAAGTAAGACTATGCTAAATGGGGCATGTCATCATCTTAGAAATAGACCAAAAGCCTATAGCTATAGGTAATACATGATGAAAGTAGCATCTGAGGACAGTGGAAAAAAACAATACGTTAATTAATGTTTGGTTTTGGTACAACCCAATAGCCCTCTGCGGAGCTTTTCTGTAAATGAATCAAATATATAATATATTTTTAATAAAGCCATAAAAGTACTAGAAGAAACCATGTGAGAAGTCTTAATATTTTACAACACAAGAACATGGGAAAACATTTTAGATTTGACAAAAACTCAAAACCCACAAAGAAGAACACTGATAAATTTGACCATGTATATATGAAAGAACTTCTGTATCACACAAAAATTATCATAAGCAGCAGTGGAATTCTGCGGCTGGAGGTCAGACAGGATTCAGAGGCCTACACAGTCTTGGCCTCGCCCACTGGCAGAATCGGTACTCCAGGCCGATCACCGGCCAGCAGAAAAGCCACAGAAGGCAGCGGCTTCGGCTACTGGCAGCTGACCACAGTGCCGGATGGCCCATGCAGGAGGCGACGGCTGAAGCAAAATCCATCCTGTCAGGAAAGGACGTGTCCTAGTCCCCTAAAGGTATCAACACCATAGATAGGAACCCTTTGGCAGTGACAGAAATGACTTTTCTAGAGAGACTGACCGTTAAAAAGCAGCGTAACACCGGAAGGGTTGAGCAAATTGATGATCTCCCTTTAGCATTTCTTGTAAAGGAAGTCCAGTGCTAACAAACTCTCTCAGCTTTTCTTTGGGAACGTCTTTATCATTTCATGAAGGACAGCTTTGAAAGACTTCAAATATCATCCCACTGCCTCTAACTTCCTTGGTTTCTGAGAAGAAATCGGCATTTTATTTTATTGAGGATTCTATGTACATGTTCACCCCCTGCCCAGGATTGGAAGTCTAGAACCCCAACTCATCCACAATCCAGACTGACTGCATTTACAACTGGACTGGAACTCTTGAACTGTACAGGCTGCAGTCACCGCACCAGTACCTTGGAGGGCTGGTCAACCACAACCGTAGAAGTCTCCAGCCCAATCTCACTCTCCTGCTCATATAGCTAAAAACTGAAAAACAAACAGGGGGCGGAACCAGTGGAAAAACTCTGGCAACATGAATAAACAGAATGGTGCAACTCCCCCCCAAAATGACAAACCATCCAATCCAGACACTCCCATCGACAAACAGATGGCGGAGATGTCTGAAATCGAATTTAGAATCTGGATAGAAAACAAGATTAATAAAATGGAAGCTAACATGGAGGTAGAGATTATAGGATTAATTTAGACGTTGTCTCAAGAATTCAACCAATTCAAAGACAAAATGACCAAAGATTTCTACACATTGAGACAAGAAGTTGCAACCCTCAAAGAGATGAAAAATACAGTAGAAGCCCACAGCAACAGAATAGAGCAAACTGAAGAAAGGATTTCTGACATCGAGGACAGAGAATTTGAATGCTCCCAAATGCTCAAAGAGATAGAGAAATGGAAGGCAAAAACGGATCATTCTCTCAGAGATCTATGTGACGCCTCGAAGAAAACCAATATTCGTCTTATAGGGATACCTGAAAGCGACGATCTGGCTTCACATGACACAGAGTCCCTTCTTCTTGAGATTATGAAAGAGAATTTTCCAGATATACCAAGAGATTCTGAAACTCAGATAGCAGATAGTTTCAGAACCCCAGCATGACTTAACCCGAATAAAACGTCCCCTAGACATATTGTAGTGAATTTTACTAAAGTTAACAT
>CAUYON010005946.1:0-11653 GCA_963573935.1 Arctocebus calabarensis | reverse complement strand
GGGCTTTTCTTTTTAGGGAGATTTTTTATAGTTGATGCTATTTCAGAACTTGATATAGACCTGTTCAATGTTTTCACTACGTTCTGCCTGAACGTAGGTGGCATGCTTCCAAGTATTGGTTTATTTCCTTCAGATTGTCATATTTCTGAGAGTCAAGTTTCTTGTAATATTCGTTAAGGATTTTTAGAATTTCTGAGGGGTCTGTTGTTACTTCGTCTCTACCATTTCTGATTGATGAAATTAGAGATTTTAATCTTTTTTCCCTTATTAGGTTAGCCAAAGGTTTATCTATTTTATTGACCTTTTCAAAAACCAACTTTTTGATTTATTGATCTGTTCTATAATTCATTTGTTTTTTATTTCGTTTAATTCTGCTCTAATTTTGGTTATTTCTTTTCTTCTGCTGGGTTTAGGGTTGGAAAGTTCTTCCTTCTCCAGTTGCTTGAGATGTCCCATTAAGGCTACCAGACACACAAGCCCACAGATGCATGCACAGTTAGAAACACATAGCCATACAGATAAAACAAAACAAACAAACAAAAACCAAAATAAAAATCTACAATAAAAATAATCATAATTGTAAAATAATTTTTAAAAAGTCTCTAAAAAAACTGATGTAAGCACTCTCAGAAACCATAAGAAGGGAAGAAGAGGAAGAGAGAAAGAAAAAAAAATAGTTTTCTTAAAAGAGTTAAAAAAGAAGAAAGGAAAAATAAAAATAAAATTAAAAACAGAAAAAATAAAATAAAAAAGTAAAAAATTAGCAATAGCTCCTCCAAGAAAAGGATGGAAAAAAGAAAAAAGAAGGCACCAACCTCAAACGTATTATTCTTGTATATATAAATAGAAATATACATCTATAGGTATCAGGTAGATGTCAACTTTAGTAGGAATAAATTTATAATGCAATATACCTTCTGGACACCAGGTGGCGCTGTAAGTGGTTCCCAGGCTTATACCTGATTCACAGTTTACATTGTTACCATGGTATCCACTCTACCTGGCTGGTGGCCATTTTTGGAGTTTATATAAATGTTTGTTTCCTAAATGTTGCCCCACTTTGGATGGTCTGTTCCAGACAGCACACCTATCCAACCTCCAAACTCTGTGCAGGAGTCCATGCTTCACAAATCTTTCTACTCTGCTCCCATGTTCTCTGCAAACTGGCAACTGCAATCAGCTGCGTGGGAGGGGCTCACTGCCGCCGCTGCTGCTGCTGCTCTGGCCACCACTGCTGGCACTGCACCCGCAACTGCATTGGTCGGGGAACTCTTCCCCAATTTCCGTGGCTCAGAGTCTCTCCATTGAGCCCCAGTTCCCCACGCAGCCTGAACAGCCAGACCTCACCAGTCTTCCCCACAGGGATGGTACAAACATTCATTTACTCCTGATGTTCTGGGAAAAGGTGTCCACCATTTCAGAAATTCAAAATGTCTGTTTCCCAGGCGGGAGCCTCTCCCCTCAATTTTCCCATGGGCTTCCCAGTCCTCCGTGGCTCTGAGGGGCACCCCTTTCTGGACGTCAAACTCCACTTAAGAATCCACACTTCACCGAAATTTTCACTAACTAGATTTTGTGAATTGCGAACTGCTGTCCTCTGTGAGGGAGGGGCCGGCTGCCAGCCAGCATGGCCAGGCAGGGGAAAAATTCCACAGCAAAGTCCGCAGTTTTGAACTACACCTCAAACACAGCAATCCACCAATTCACTGTACATCTTCAGCTATCACTCCAATAATCCATGTGGGGAAAGATCCAGAGACTCCTCCATCTCACCTGATGACTTGGGAGTGATGGGTTACACTTCTGTCCTGACTGCCATCATGCTCTGCCCTCAGATTTAATTTTTTTTATCCAGCCTGAGCTAATTGTCGTAAGTGGTGAGAGGTGTGGGTCCAGTTTTACTTTTTTACATGTGGCTAACTGGTTCTCCCAGCAACATTGATTAAATAGGGATTCTTATCCCCAGTGTATACTTATGTTTAGATTTGTTTTTTCTTCATATATGGACTATGTTGCTTTCAATCAATCTCTTTTTGTTTGTTTGTTTTCTGTATTAGAAAAGACCCCAATGTCAACATAAGGAAGGATACAAGAGATTTTTTTAGTGTAGAAAAATAGAGGGTCAGGAGATGGTGAAGTTTTAAAAGGAGGGATAAGAGGGCAAGTATGTTATGTAACAAAACATTTTCTGAAAAACTAGAAAGAAGAAACTCCATAGTCTCAGAGATGAAGGGAGAGACACTGTCTTATTGGGAGTCTTTCTACTGAAGTGTCCAGAAGAAAGCAAAGGTCAACTTCTCTTCCTTTTGTGGCAGCTACTTTGGTATTTACTCTGGATTATCTTCATTCTTATGTAGACAAACTTGCTTTAGAAGTTGGAAAGCAGAGATTTGTTTGTGTGAATTAAAAGTCAGTATTTCAAGTGGTAGCTCTGCTTCAAATTCCACTATTTTTGGCACCACCAGCTTCAGTGATCTGGCCTTCTTGTGGGAAAGACTCTTCAGGATAGAGTTACATCTAAAACTGGTCATCCTATGGAGGTAGTTCAATCAAATAAAGAATATTTCCCAATTGGTTGGCTTCAGAGTTTCTACAGAGGAGAGGTTTAGTTTAGATTAAACATTTCTGTAAATGTATAGCCAACATTCTACATGCTCATAGGTGTTGCATTTAGAGACAGCAGAAGATCATGGTACCAGAGTATGACAACAACAGGCATAAGTGGTACCTGGTAGCTATAGAGTCTGGCCAGGGCAAAATAAACCAGCTTGACTGTCCCACCACTTGTCACCAGAATCTCAGATCTCAATAAACCATACAATTGGCATGAAGGAAATCTAGGCCTCTTAGAAATTGATGCATCAGATCCTTTACTTTCTTTATTGGAAATCCTGGGGAGGATACCTTGTCCATATATGTCCATAGGTCTTTGTCTGTATGCTTAAATGCCAGGCTCAACTTTATCTCCAGGTCAGTTTGTAGCACAGCACAGATGTCCGTCAGCCAGACAACATTGGGACACTCAAACTAGTCAAGTCACCTTAGTAAGTCCACATCATGAACCATACCGATGGGAAGGCCTTTTCTAGTTCCTCCTCCATTGGGAATCTCACATTCTTGAAGGCCGTAAAGTGGCCACTGTGGAGACCACGGGCCTTATATAAGTCTTGTAGTTGTACACTCCGATTTTAGTAATGGCCCTTATCAAGAGGAACCCATTCTTACATCATGAGAGATCCTCATGCCAGGCCAGGAGCTGAGGGTACCACCTGTGTCCCCTGGCTCCAGAGCAAGTTCCTACGGTAACATAAACCTAAGCTTAGTACTGAGCAATTGGATGCTATCAGACTAACATAATATGATGTAGTATCATCTGTTTATATCTATGGACTTTTCATATTATTACAAGAACAATAAGCACTAAAATATCTGGGAATTCATTCTAACATATTGTAGAAGAAAGACATTTGGTTATTTCACCATTTCTGAGTCCTTCCAAGCCTAAAAGAACCTCTAAATTTAGTATTAGAAGATACTAAGAAATTATTGTTAATTTTTAAAGATATGATTGGGGGCAAAATGACTGACTAGAGGCAGCTTTCATCAGAAGCTCTCATCCAGAAGGAGGAAAATTGAACTGAAACAAACTTGGAATACTTAAACCTGGAGGGTATATCACAAGGGGTAGAAGGTTCTCAGAGGCATATTGCAAGGATGAAGATGAGAAAGGAAAGAAGAAGCACATAGGACAGTCATGGAGCAAACCAGACTAGAGTAGCTCAGAGCCAAATAGAAGGATAAGGGGGACTCTACCCCTACCTGGGAGGCACTACATGGGCAGCAAAACACAGGATTTCTAAACCTATGGGACACTGTCACAAAAGACGACTAGTTCAAGTTTTCCTGAACTTAGGTATATCCTCCTCTGGGTTCTGCCTAGCAGAATAGTGAATAATTTTGGCTCAGTTTGCTTCGTGGCCATAACCCATATTCCCTCTTTGTTTAATTGCCCAACAAACTGGACCCTGCAGAGGCCTTCTTTCTAGCATATGGTGAGTCAGAATGCTAGCCCAGCCCAGCCAACCTGGAGGGGCTGCCCCACTAACTGGCATCAGAAAGGTAAAGGACTTTTGAATCCTACCCAGCCCCCATAACAATGGAAGAAGAAAGGATTATAGAGAGCATGCTCTCTTTCACTAGCAACTAGCAAGATCCTTTGTTGGCCACGAGAAGAAAGGCACACAGGTACCCCACCCCCAATATGCCTGGCAAGATCTCTAAGAGATCTCTGATTATGTGGCCCTGTGAATTTAATGCATAATAACCCCTGCTGTGGAAGAAAATTTTGGCTCAGTTACAGTCTCTCCTATGTCTATCTCCTGCTAGGGGGGAACTTTTCCTACCCTCTGGGGTGGCTTTGTCTGGCATCTGCACCCACAGAACCCCTCTTGGAGGTTCAGCCTCCAGCTCAACACCCCACTAACAGAACTGAACAGAGACTTCAGTACCTCTCTGACAGAACTGGACAGATCTTCCAAGCAGAACTAAACAAAGAATCAATGGACTTAAACAGGAACTTAGAACAAATGGGCTTAACATACACAGAGCATTCTATTCCAATAAAATAGAGTATATATTCTTCTCTTCAGCCCAAGGATCATACTCCGAATTGATCATATTTTAGGACACAAATAACATCTCAACAAATTTAAAAGAATAGACATTACACCTTGTATTTTCTTCAGACCATCATGAAATAAAAGTAGAATTCAACTCCAAAAATAACCTTCATTCCCACATAAAGTCATGGTAATTAAACAAACTTATAATGAATGACAGTTGGGTCAAAGAGGAGATAAAGAAGGAAATCATTAGATTTCTTGAGCAAAACAACAATGAACCTATAAGCTATCAAAATCTGTGGGATACTGCAAAGAGGGAAATTTATTACATTAAATGTCCACATCCAAAAAACAGAAAGTGTGCAATTCAACAACCTAAAGAACCATCTCAAGGAACTGGAAAAGGAAGAGAACTCTAGTTACAAATATACCAGAAGAAAAGAAATAACCAAAAAACAGAGAAGAATAAAATAAAATCGAGAATATAAGAACAATTCAGAAGATCAGCAAAACAAATAGATGGTTCTCTAAAAAATTTAATAAAATCAATAAATCCTTGGCCAGATTAACAAGAAACAGGAAAGTAGTTTGCGCACACAGACAAAGACCTATGGACGTATATGGACAAAGTACCCTCACATAGAATGGTGTACTATGTTCACTGTATACCACAGAGATACAAAAGATCATCACTCATAGCTACAAAAAAAACTTTATGCCTAGATGTTTGAAAATGTATAGGAAATGGACCAATACCTGGAATCACACCATCTCCCTAAACTCAATCAGCAAGAATGAGAATTGTTGAGCAGACCAATATCAAGCACTGGAATTGTAATAATAAAAAAACTTCCAAAAAAGAAAAATTCTGCACCACACAGTTTTACACTAGAATTCTATCAAACCTTCAAGAGGGTGCTCATACCTATATTGCAGAATCTATTCCAAAACATTGAGAAAGAAGTAACCCTCCCTCAACATGTTCTATGAAGCAAATATCACCCTGATATCAAAATAAGGAAAGGACTCAACCAGAAAAAGAAAACTATAGCTAGTATTATTAATGAATATTGATCCAAAAATATTCAATAAAAATCCTAACAAACAGAACACAGCTAAGAATCCCTATTTAATAAATGGTGCTGGGAGAACTGATTATCCAAATGTAAAAGACTGAAATTGGACCTGCATCTCTCATCACTAATAAAGATTAACTCTCCCTGCATAAAAGATTTAAATTTAAGACAGAAAACATTAAACTTTCCAGAAGTTCTTAGTAGATTCTCAGAAGGGTAATTATGAGTTTTAATGTGGAGAATCACATATTGTTTAAGGCTAAATTTCAGGACTTAAATGTTTGGAAAATGAGATTTTTTCAATTGATATTTTTTTCCAGCTTCATTGAGGTATAAATGACAAAAATTGCATGTATTTAAGATAAGCAATGTAATATTTGATACACATAAACATTGTGAAATTATTGTCACAATGAAGCTAATTATCATATCCATCCATTACCTACCATAATTACCATAGTTACCTACCATAGTTACCTTTGTTGTTTTGTAGTGAGATTACTTCTGTGAATTGTGGTGGGCGCCTGTATTCCCAGCTACTTGGGAGGCTGAGGCAAAAGAATAGCTTAAGCCCAAGAGTTTGAGGTTGCTGTGAGCTGTGACGCTATAGCACTCTACTGAGGGAGACATAGTGAGACTCTGTCTCAAAAAAAGAAAAAAAAGGTTTATCTTTAATGCTTTTACTCTCCTAGCAGATTTCAGATATCCAATACATTATTAATCATCATTCCGTATGTTAGGTTAATGGAGATTTTTTTTTAATGCAACCTTTCTTGCTTATGCAAATCAGGTTTATCCTGTCTGAGGTACTCAAGCCTTACAAAGAAGGGAATTAGGGAAATATGAATTAAGTGTGATTACACAGTTAAATTGAATTCATGATTTCACTTATATCATAGTAAAACCGGGCAATTTACTATAGCACTTTTATTCTGGTACTGCTATTTTGTAGGATTTTGCATGTGAAGAAGAGATTTAAAAAATGGAAAGAAAGCAAGATATTCTGTATTTGAGATGACATCTTCAAATTGGAAAATCTATAATGTATCTGATAGCTTAGGAACCTGTAGATATTAATAGTAATATATAGTTTGGTTGTTATTATGAAGATTGTGACAGAGATTCTTTGAAAATCCCACTCCCAGTAGTAATATGAAATTCACCAAATATTATGTGGTTGTCACATTTCTAATAGGAGTTATTGACTTTTAATAGGTTTTGATTAAGTTATTATCAAGTCATGAACTTAACTGGCTCTGTTAATAAAATGTAGCAGTGACTATACACATAAGAATTTATCCTTGTTTTCTGATAAAATGCTAAATTATTGATTGAAAGAAATGAGAAGATAGCATATGAAAGCCCTTTTAAATCTGTGGCGTGATATTCATAAAGCCTATTACTCTGTTTTTCATTCTTGGTTTTCTTGTTTTCATACACATATGTACATACAAGGCATAAATAGAAAGGGGCTTGAGGAGTAACTAAACCTTGCCAGGTTTTCCTGATTACCATTCTGCACACAAAGCTAATGCTAAATAGCAAACACATTAGAAGGGAGGTTGACAATGATTATTAACAAATTAGCACAGAGTGGTTTATCAGATTAACTTTCAGGAAGCTGAAAACCTGGGAATAACAACAAATTAAGTATTATGCCCCAGCTCCAAAGAGATACATCACATTAATTACATAACTAAAAGTAAGATTTCCATAATTTGAATGTGCCATCTCTATCCTTGCTTCTGCGAATACATAGGCATTTGATTGATACATTCAAATACCCAAAGTAAGATAATTTTGGCTTCAGGATTTCAAAAGTTATGCCAACAACAACAACATGTTAAATTTGTATAGTAGATATGTATCTATTGAGCAAAACAGTAGAGAGGCCACTTTGGGACAGCTGATAAAGGTTGTGAAGGTCTATCTTTGTAAAACCAGGTATCAGCCAGTACCTTTTATACTGCTTGCTAACTGGTTCTGATAATTTCATTAGGTTGAAATGATTTCATGTACTTTTCCACTGATAAAATAGTAACTCTTTCCTATATTACTTCTACCTCTCCTCATTCACCATCAGCTGTTTTCCTCTCTTATCGTTAGTGTTTGGACATTTTGTCTTGTCTTGTTTTGTTTTTCCCTCCCCTTTTTTGTGTATAGATCCTTAGAGACAGAAACCTATGTGCGTTTTTTTCACAAAACTTTTTCCATTCTCCTGAAATAATGTGTAATTCTGGTATGAATGAAACTTGGTGGCTGGAGCATTGCATTGGGATACAGATGCCTGGACTCTTTTTCTGAGTACTAAATTATTGTGTAACCTGGAAAAGATTTCTTCTTTCTGGGCCTCAGTTTCCTCATCTAAAAATGAATAAGTTAGATAAAATTATTTTTTTAGGTACATTTCAGCTATACTTAGCATTCAGGAAGTCTCTTTGGTTGCCCAGGTGGCCTCCTTTTGGGACATGAATCTCCCAGGAAAATGTTTTCCAATCAATGCAAACATTAATAGAAATTTCAATTTACTTGATTACAACTTTCAAAAATTTCTTTTTTTTATTTTTGTTCTTGTTTGTTCTTATCTTTTTAATTTAATTTTATTTTTAGACATTTCCTTTAAAATTAAATGCATCCATCCATTATGGTGCAAAGTCTGTGGCCCACAGCTCTAGGACAGTTAGTGCAGGAAAAGAAGGATAATTTCAGCTTTTTTAAAAATGAGGTTCACAAATTCACAAGATCAAGTTTGTAGTAAGTGATCATTTGTATTCACATCAAACAAAATATTTTTCTAAATTTCATCATGAACATTGGGTACTAGTTTGGGTCCACTTTAAACCAGCATTATCTAAATACACTGAGCAGGTCACAGTTTTTTAAAATAATTATCAGAGTGGAAGGATCAGTGTATAAAGTTACAGGAGAAGCTAGTGTGGGTCTTAGTTTTACGGTCTATAAAGTTAGATTTAGAAAGAGGGAAAAGTTTGAGACAGGGATGCTAGAGAGTGTCATGTCTTCACTTTGGCTCAGCATTCCAAAGACAATCCCTTTTATTAAGAAATTTGTGTTCACTTGTTGCCTCTCAGTTTTCTTCTTCCCTTGAATTCGTGCTCAATCTATGTTAATATGTTGTGGGTGTATTTAATTTTGTTGTGAGACTCCTTAAAGCAGGTCCACAGAGTTTCAGGCAATTACTCAAGAAGAACAAACTTTACATTTTTATTATTTTTTTTTATTAAATCATGGCTGTGTACATAAATGCAATCATGGGGTATAATGTGTTGGTATTATATACAGTTTGAAATATTTTCATTGAACTGGCTGACATAGCTTTCATGGCATTTTCTTCATTATTGTGTGCAGACATTTATAGTCTACATTTAGTAAGTGTTACCTGTACCCTTCTGAGATGCACTGTAAGTGTAGACCCACCAAATACTCTCCCTCCGCCCATCTTCCCCCCTCCCCTCCCCTCCCTTGCCCCTTTCTCCAGTTGTTGTTGTGTAATTGGGTTATAGTTTTCATATGAAAGCTATAAATTAGTTTCATAATAGGGCTGAGTACATTGGATACTTTTTCTTTCATTCATACTTTGCTAAGAAGATTTTCCAGCTCCACCCATGTAAGCATGAAAGAGGTAAAATCTCCATCTTTCTTTAAGGCTGTGTAGTATTCCATGGTGTACATATACCACAACTTTTAAAACAGCTATTAAGTGCCGGGAAAGGGAGAAAACCAGCCCTCCCACCAATAACCCCACCCCCAGCTGGGCTAGAGCTAAGTCCGGTCACCAGCATCTTGCATCTTCTTGGCACCAGCTGGAGCTGGGGCTGGTGGTTATTGAGGTGCTGGGCAGCCAGATCACTTGCACATCCCAGAACCAACAGATGGTTTGGCAGCAGAAGTGATCCAAACCCTAAAGTCTGGCCAGAGAAGGTAGAGAAGGCAAGTAATGAGTTTGTCTGCAGTAGCTCTGGAATGTAGCTGTAGCGGGAAGCAGGGTAGTGTTTATGCCTCAGAGGAGCATGGCTTTGAAAGCACCATGCCTCAATGTGGTTTGACCCGAAACAGCAGTACTCATGGAGGGGAAGAGGTCAACTGTAATGCCTGGGGAAAAGGGCAGGGAGGAAGTGAGAATGACCAGGTGGCCCTGGGTGGTCAGTCTTAGGTGGTGAGGATGCCTGAGCCTCATACTTGTTCCCTCAGCTACCAGCCCCACATTTCAGATGGAGGTCCTGACCGGCTAGTGGTGGAACTTCAGGTGAAGACAGGACTGAAAAACTGCCCTGAGAAGCCAAAACGGAAAAGGGGGTGGGGACAGGGATGGTTAGGATAGCCAACTGACAATATAGCAGTAGGAGGTCACTATGTGGTGGCCCTTTCTGTAGTGAAAGAAGGGAATTGTTCACAGGGACCTCCCTCATGAGGCAGAACATGAAGAAAAATATGGAAGTGAGGGCATGAGTTCTGAGAAAACTGACTTCGGCTCAACCTGAAGAAAATTTCCCTCAGAATTTTATCTGTTCTCGAGGGAGGAGCCAAAATGGCGATCTGTAGCCAGCTTTCTGCAGAGGTTCCCATCCAGAAGGAGAGTTAAAGGACAGAAACTCAGCAAGAAAGCTGATGGTTTGGATCTGAGCCAAAAGGAAAGGTTGAAGAGCACACATCAACCCTGCTGGGGTGACCTGAGGCCCCAAGGACACAAACAAAAAGCTCAGATTTCAACCCAGAGTAATAGATTCTCTAGGGTAAGACAAAGACCAGCTGAAAATAAGACAGAGCCACTTAACCCCACCACACCAAGAAAGTCCCCACTTTCGCAAGCAGTGGCAAAACTCTAGGGAAAAAGGTACAGATGCCAGTCCAAGCTTTTAAGCAAAGAACTGGTCAATCACTACTCCTAGAACTCCCAGACCAAATTGTTCTTATCTACTCATCTAGCCTAATGGTGTAAAATTAATCATGGGGCGGAATCAATGGAAAAGCTCTGGAAATATGAACAATCAGGCTAGGTCAACCTCCCCCCTCCCAAGGAATAACCTGGCAGACACAAGCGAGGATCCTATGCATAAACAGATGGCTGAAATGTCAGAAATTGAATTCAGAATTTGGATTGCAAACAAGATCAATAAAATAGAGGAAAAGTTGGATTTAGAAATTCAGGGTGCATTGCAAAAATTGTCTCAAGAAGCCAAGGAATTCATAGACCAAATGACCAAAGATTTGGACACATTGAGGCAAGAAATTGCAGCCCTCAAAGATCTGAGAAACAAAGTAGAATCCCTCAGCAACAGAATGGAGCAAGCAGGAGAAAAGATTTCTGACATGGAAGACAAAGCCATTGAACGCTCCCAAACTGACAAAGAGATAGATAAATGGAAGGCAAAAACAGATCATTCTCTCAGACAGCTCTGGGATGACTCAAAGAAAACCAACATTCGCCTTATAGGGATACCTGAAAACGATGAAGTGGCATCACAAGGCCCAGAGTATCTTCTCTATGAGATTATGAAAGAGAATTTTCCAGACATGCCAAGAGATTCTGAAATTCAGATAGCAGACAGTTTCAGAACCCCAGCACGACCCAACCTGAATAAAACATCCCCCAGGCACATGATAATTAAGTTCACTAAAGTTAATATGAAGGAGAAAATTTTGAAAGTAACCAGACGTAAGAAATCTATAACCTACAAGGGAAAGAATATTAGAATAACTTCAGATCTCTTGGATCAAACCTTTCAAGCAAGAAGAGAATGGACATCAGCTTCTAATCTCCTAAAACAAAATAACTTTCAACCCAGGATCTTGTATCCAGCTAAACTGAGTTTCATTTATGACTGAGAAATTACATACTTTAATGACATCCGCATGTTGAAGAAATTTGCCATAACTAAACCAGCTCTCCAGGATATTCTCAGACCTATTCTCCATAATGACCAGTGTAATCCTCCA